>DVZL01002415.1:0-15522 GCA_018236625.1 Lasaia peninsularis
TGACATTATGGTTCGTCATCCAATTGCAGTTCGTAGTTCTTTTCAGTTCGTCACAGAGTTACGCAATAGCCCCGCTGTTTCCTACATACAATACTTATTGTAATTAAAATCATACTTATCCTCTTTTTAATGTAGTCGATTAAAAAGTAGCCTATGTATTATTCTAATGTATAAGCTATCTTACGGTAAAATTTCATCTAAATCCGTCCACTATTTTTTTTACTTACAATTTTCACTTTTATAATATTACCGTAGTCTAAAATATGTTCCTTACACTGTGATATTACTAACTGTACTCGGCGCGCGTTCCTATGCCAACAACGCCAGCGCCTCCTAGTGACCAGTGACATCGATGAGCATAACATAAAAACCTTCTCCGTGGAAAAATACATAATATATATACCAATTTTCATAATAATCGGACAGTATCTTTTAAGTTCGTTGACGACATAGAGATAAACATTGACTATTATATTATATTAAGATAGTAGGATTATTTTTTATATTAAATTTAAATTGAAAATATAATATCGATATCGATACGAATAAAAATCACTGGAGCTTGGATAGAAGACGATTGCTATATAAATGTGAACCTATAGAGTCGACCTTAGGGAAGGGTCATAATAGGAAATTTTCTCTGGCGAATATGCGAACTGTATCCGATACCCTTTTCACTTGTATTGTTTTTATCCTCCAAACTTAATGAAAGAACTTGTCTCGCGCGTATTGCATTTTCAATATTTGCTCTATCTAACCATCTGCTTTTTATTACATCGGCAACTTTCTCTGTGAAAAAAGACACGCTACGAATACAAATTTAATGATATTTTTCTATTTATTTATTTATTTTTTTATGATATTGGAAGGCAAACAAACAGACGGATTTCCTGATGGTAAGAAACATACGTCACCTATAGACACCAAAGGTAGAAATGGTACGTTGCCAACCTAAGGCTGGGATGGTAAGCCTCTTGCGTGAGCAAGTTTACTATCCTACCCTCTAAACCAGAACACGACAATGGCAAGGACTGACGCTATTGTGGAAGGAATAGTTATAGCGGTCGTACATATCCGAGCGAGTCGTTGCAAAACAGTCTGCCTTTGTTACTTTTTAATATAATGTACCAATTTCGAACTGTCAAACGAGACGTGGGCGTTAGTATCTGCGATACAGTCATATGACTACTGAGGTTTATACCGTACTCTGTTTTTTTTTGCAAACTTGCATTTAAAATAAAGAATAGTTTCGTAAAATGAATCTTTGTTTTAAGTTGAGAAATGGAGATATGCTCTTAAATTGATGATTAATAAGTCTGGAATTGGCTTTTAACTTTTTTTTTGTTATAATTCCATAAAGTATATAATACAAATAATGAATACTATTAAAATCTAAAAATAATGTAATAATTATCAATTTTAGTTAAGTAGAAAAATAAATTAAGTATATTACCTCATATTAACTCTCCTTGCAACCTGAAACAAAAATAGATACTTGTTTAATATTTTCTGGCTAATTTTCTTTAAATGGAAATTAAAATTTTCCTACGTAATATTTATCATCCGAAAAAATTATCCAAAAAAACCCAATTTTCTTCCTAAAGCTATTTATCCACAGGGTGTGCTCAAGCACATCGAAGTTTAGTCATCAATATTTATAGGTAAGAGATTACAATATATCTTAATATAATCTATTGAAGACCGAAAAGTTATTTCACTGTTATGGCGGTCTCGACTGCTAGAAAACAAGTTGGAAATCGTGTTTTTCTGACGCCGAAATGTTATTTCTCCAACAAAACTTGTCTAAGGAAGTTATTTAAAGTAATCGATTGCAACAATAACTTTGAGTTTCGATGATAATGGCAGATTTATGAATCGCTACTCAGCCATAGTAAGTTTAGCGTGACACAGAGATAATACCTATAATACGATATTATCTTGTTTGTTAGTTTATTTACAAAACTATTAGTTATTTGTAAATTAAATTTAAAAATATGGTCACGCTTATATTTCCGAAGGAATTGGCAGAGGTACTAAATATGCACCCACGATTAGCCGACGATTAAGTAACAGGTGGCAAGTCCATTGCCATATAGGGTAAAAATGCAATCCCAGTTAACGTTATTTATCAGGTAAACTGCATTTACTAAGACGTACTTACAGTTTTCTTTTTTTTAATTTGTTTTTAAAAATATCATAATTTATAAGGAACTATAATATTGTAAAAACAAGAACAACGTCTGCAAGAAGACGCAACTACATGAAAGCATACAAATAGTCCTACGAATATAACTTTTTAGTAGCTTTATCATAGGCCTTTTTATTTTGTTATCCGTACATAAATACATATCTTCACGTCAAATTCCTTGCGCGATGTGCAGAGAATATCGAGTGCCAAATGTCAGGATTGCTACAAGCTTGCCTTGCTTCCGCCAAATTCATTATTCAATTCATACAAACATGACGGATTCGAAGACTCTTGACAACACCCTTGGATAATACACGAGCGATTTGACCGTGAAAAATCAGCCTATGTCTCGCCGGGTACAGCCATTCAAATTTCTATGTAAATCTAGTTTTTCAATCTTACATTTTAATACCTATATTATATTAAATATTTTTATTATTAATAATTGACATGAGATCTTTCATTAACTGTTGTTTGTTGTATATAATTACTAAAAAAACTGGAGTACAATATCTCGCACGCGACGTCACAAGCATATTTTTAATACCAACTCCGACAAAAACTTTTGAAATGTCAAAGTTTGTGAAGACATTATCTTAGGTTTGTGATACTTATATTGAACTCTTTTAACCTTTGATAGGAACTCTTTGAACTACGTTAAAAAGTAATCCAGCAATGTCTGATAAGATAACCTAAGAATAATTTCTTTTAGAGCTTGAAAATTAGAGATTCTTTGATATCAAATTATTTCCATATTACATAAAATCTAGTAGCAACATGATTTAAGATCGCAAAAAATACAAGTATAAAAACTGGGGCAAAAGATTTTTTCATTCATCAGCTGTAAATGTCTACACCAAACCATAAATTTCTGCTCTATTAAAATTTATTGTCCTCCGACCGTTTATAGTAACATTACGTAACTCGGTAACCCTTCAGTCATAAAACAATGCAACCGTTACAGATCATGCAAAAAATTGTACCTCCTTATTGCAATAGATATAGAGTCCAAATTCACACAGCCCTACGACACGATTTTACGACATTGGATATATTTTTACGACTGTGGATCGAATAGAAAATTTCTTGAATACAAACAATCCGACCATTGTCGAATAAAGGCATAATTGATCCGAAATAAAAAATTGATAAAAAACCCTGTTATTTTAGGAATTAGTTTCTTCTGTTTAAGTTTTTATTTTCTATTCCCATAACATGATGACGATGGTAAATTTTCATGTGATCTAGTGGAATCTATTGCGTGTGCAAATATCTCTTTTCCTACATGATAAAGCAAATAACGTTTTGAGAAGATAAAGAGAAGAAATCAGCCTCAACTATATAAAGGTTTGTGGCGATAAAAATACCATGTTTATTTGCACGTCCTACATTAGATTCTTTGCATTCAAACGAATCGTATATCTTCAACGGCGTTAAGCTAAAACAGATTCCTTGTAAAAAGATATACGACTTATTTTGGAATGCTACACACAATGTGAGTTACGGTTTTTTAATTTAACATTCAAACTTACACTCCTTCGTATCAGTAAATTTGGATTCTTATCTCAAGCGTTTTCTTTTTCTAAAAAAGCGATTTAATAGCCTATGGTACCTACAAGTCTGGTTCCTTAATATGGTAAGAGCTTAAGTTTTGCTTTTTTATATTGTCTCAGCATTAACTTCTTGGTGTCATTTATGTTTTTTATTACAAGTTATGTATTATTATTATTCGTCTAGTAGCACGAATAATGACCGTATTTCCTTATATACAGGTTGCTCGAATATGTCACATAAAGGGCAAGTAACTTAAACATTGAAAATAGACAATTTTATTGAACAGACACGTCGTTTTATTTTCAAAACAACGTTAAATGCATTTAATTGAAATCATCACTTGTTTGAGCCTAATCAAAGAAACTAAAACGGAAAAATAAGCAACCGGCCAAGTGCAAGTGAAACCCGCGCATGAAGGCTTCCGTAAGAACACCATAAAAATACATGTTTATGGTATGGAAGTTATTTCCCTTTGTATATTATTTGTTTCTGTTTTTATTTTTTGTTGTTATAGTTGTAAAAGAAATACATCATCTGTGAAAATTTCAACTGCATAGCTATTACGATTCATGAGATACAGCAGACAGACAGACGGAGAGTGGATTCTTAGTAATAGGGTTTCAATTTTAAACCTTGGGTATAGAATCCGAAAAACTATTTTTTTAACATAATTGCTTTTAAAATAAAAATAAAATTTTTAGTTTATTTTTTATTTCTCTTCTACGTGTCATTATTTTGAGACACCCTGTGTATATCGACATAAAAACCATAGATGATGAGCATAAAGTAATAATTTATTTACGTTAATGCCATAGAAGTGATTTAAAGCGTTGTTAAGGAATCAAATAACGCGAAATATATGATAATGACTCACGTAATTCAAGGAATATCCTTCCTCGTGTAGGAATATCAATACATACGGATGTTTATAGCGATGATTATCACAGCAGTTACTCAGAAATTTCAATAAAAGTGCCATGAAAAAATCCAATAGTTCGACGACCACGAGCTCGCGAAGATGAAAAAAGTAATGCAAATTTAATCAGTATTCAGATCGCGATGCCAGTATTTGGCAAGCTACACCCTTGTCTCTGTCCTAAGGTAGAATCTCATTTGTGTACGTCGTAAAATGTAACAGATTAATCAAAATGACTCATAAATCCATGTAATAAAATGCCTTAGTAGACATACTGCCAACATTATAAATGCGAATGTTCGTGAGTGTGTTTTTTAGTGTTTTACGCAAAAAATAATGAACGATTTTTTTACGAAATGTTATATTAGTATAGTTTATATATTAGAATAACACGTAGGGTACTTTTTAAATGCCTATCATAAAGACGAGGATATAATTTTACGCGATAACTATTATAAGTCGGAAAAATCGCGGGCGGAAAGCTAGTAATTTATAAACAATACCTTGTATTATTCTGCTCAATCATTTTGGTTAAAAATCATCAGTTTCAAATATGATTCCAGACTGAGGTTGTATGACGAGCTGAGTTGGCTAGAATAATAAAACTGTGGAAAAGTACCAGTGTCGTCTATAAATTTTGTCTTCTATAGAATTCCATCAAGTGCCTACTATAGTAAATATAGAAACTCTAAAATCCCTTATTTGTCTTGGTTAGAAAAACACCGCTCTACAATGGGTTGAAAAATCAAATTCCTTTATATACTTGTATTTGTATATAAATTGTATATAAAACGTCATTTGTAAATAATAACATGCAATGACATTGGCAATAATACGCTCTTTTCCTTCTAATTGAAAAGTTATGTAAATATAATAAAAAATATAGTACTGTATAATTGCACATGAAATAATTTTAATTAATACATAATTATGTATTAACAAAAGTTTAAACATATAATTTTGTTATGGTTTAAACGAGTTATGATTCTGAAGTAGGTATTTGGCTTTGATGATAACTCAAACATGACGTGTTTTAACGAGTTAATGTAATTTTAATAGGATTAAATTACTCATTATCGTTGTTAAAATCATAATATTTTTTATGTAAATTAAAGTTTAATTGTAAAGAATATATGGTCTTGTTTTTACTTCATTAATTTAAAAACGAATATTTCTTAGTAACCATTTAATTCAGGTTATATCTAATATGTATGATAATATTTCAAATTTGATATCGTAGCAAAATATAATGTAAAAATTGTGACGCCATTATATCATTATTATAATAAATAATTACTAAATATAGTGAAGTATGACTTTAAAATCAAATATAAGCCTATTCGCTACCTACAAATGTATTTCTAGAACAATATAATGTAGCCATTTTTAAGGTAAAAGTTAATAGGTTTTATCTAGGTAGACATGTACGATCACCGACCTCAACGTCACTTAACAGGTGAGAAAGCGATCAAATGTACAAGCTTATGGTACGCTTTATTTGAAATGTATTTTTACAAAATAGAAAAGATTACTAAATAAAAATGATATTTTTTGCTTACTTTTTTGGTAAATATATTTTAAATAAAAGATACAACAGCTATATCTACAAAAATCTTCTTATTTATAACATATTTCTTGTAAAATATTTAAATATTTCAAACAAATATAAAAAAGTTTCGTTGTATATAAATAGTAACGATTTACTAAATATGACATTGGAGATTTAAAAACAGCTCTCTCATCCACTCCCAAAAATACCTCCCATTTCTAAAATCCCCAGCATTTCAGAAATGAGTAGTACTTTTGGAACGCAACGCATCTATGAGACTAACTATCAAGTGACCCTCTTGTAGATTTACCTCCTCCTAAGGTAACTATATTATATTTATTAGTGGTACATGTTTACCAAAGCTTTTTATTCCATGAAATAAAAAGCTTTTGTAAATGAAAACATTTGCACTAAATCTTAAATGTTACTCCTGACAACACTGTAAAAAGCGTAGCCGGTTATTTTAAAAATAACATTTAAAATTATAAGTAATACTTGAAGCAGTACAAGTGTATCTTCACTTAAAGATTTTAATATGTGTAAGTTTCATCAAACGCTAACGATGGAAAATATAGAATTTATATGATACGTTCCAAAGACTCGTATGTTTGTTACAAATGCATGACTTCTATAGACATAAATAACCTCATTACATTCAGTGTGCGAGGCATCTCGGTCAAATACCTGAGCTTCTAAATTAGGTGCACTATATTTGGACGGTACTTATTCGTTTAAAATCGCCAATTCATTACATTAAATTTATTATTTAGACACTTGCACCAATTTATTCGATCCAATGTTCGTGCCTTAAATACTGTTTGGAATCATTTGCACAGAATGGATGTGCACATACAATGATATTCATGGAGCAAATCGTGAAGATCTAATAATATCAATTTATTTTATATATTCTCGTATTACATGCTTAACACTTAAAATGGTAGTATACTCTTTGTCAATTACTACAAGCTTGAGAGTAACCTCCCGGAATCATAAATGATAAAATAATTTACATTCGAATAAATAAATATCGTCACGTCTATATTCTGGAACGAAAAAGCGAGATACATATGCACCCACGATTAGCCAACGATAGTAGGTCCCATGATGTGACAGCTGGCAAGTCTGTCACCATATCGGGAACACATCTAATCTTAACCAAAGTTATGTTTTCCAGATAAACTGTAAAACTCAAAAAAATTAATTGCCCTACTCGGGAAATATATCAGGGACCTCGTGCGTCAAAGTCGGACATCACAGAGGAAGCTATCGTATAAATTTATTAAAAATGTAAGTAATTGTTGATTTTTTAAATTAAATTAATATTTTTTTTAACTAAATAGTTTTCTCGTTTTATAAGTAAACTTTAGTAGAGAATTTGACCTCAGTGGCCAGTGGTACGCGCTTCGGACTTCCATTCGCGTAATCCAAGTTCAAACCCCGCTATATACCAATGAGTTTTTCTAACTTATGTACATTTTCTGGGTGCTCTTATAGTGAAGAAAACATCGTGAGGAAACCCGGATTCATTGAATTCGACCTAATACTAGGTTTGGACCCTTCTGGGTTGCAGAAGTCAAGTGATAATCGCTTTGCGTGAAAACTTGTGACCCAGTCAAATCCCCAAGATTAGGTAATCAATCCCGATATCATGTGATATAATATGGGAAGAAGAGTAGAGAATTTGGGAAATTATGTATTATTTTAATAATTTATACATACAATTTAGCTGGTAGAAGTAATAATTTCGTTTTTTTAAATACCAGATATGTAGTTTCATGTGTTGTATATTGTAGTACAGATAATATATTTTAGTTTTAGCTATAATTATAACCGTCGAATTTCCAATGTCAAAACGTGATATATTCAAGTTCTCAACCAAAATGTATGAATTTTCATACTTTTTTTTACTTTATACTTAATTAAAATATCAAACGCAAAAAGGTTTTGAATAAATAAGGTAATATATGAGGTTAATTGAGGAATTTGAAATAGGAATTTTGGCTTGTTCAAAGGCGAACCAATTCTTAATGAACATTTAAAGTACCAACTTGGGACGTGTACCTACTTTTTATTCACTGCGACGGCTTACTTGAGAGTTGCAATTTTCACACAGTATCGCTGTTGATATTTTTTTGCATTGAAACTTGTGAATGAAAGACCGTATATTTAGCTTTTTGATAGCCTTACAGCTTAGTACATTTTACTGAACATGGAGTTACTAACATAGCAAGTTATTTATGCACACTCGTACTTAACAATTTTATTACAAAACAAAACATCTGGTTTAGCTTTTTCCAAATATAACTATAAAAGAGCAGAATCTTTTATGACTTTTTTTATAGTATAAGACAGCGAACAGGCACATGGGTCTCCTGATGGTAAGAGACAACCGTGGCCTATAGGCACCATAGATGTTGTAGGTGCGTCGCTGTCCTGTGGTCGGGGTGTGAGGCCTGGTGTGCAAGTCTACCGTGTTTGGATGGCTGAACAATATACTCGTGAAACAAAATCACGTTTCTATTTCAGTCCATATATCACATATCACAAAAAAATTAAAGTGTGTCTAGGGGATCTCTAAAATATAACCATAACATAGATAAAAAATGGCCAACAAGTTGCTATCGGCCGACGAGTATGGAAATTCAATTTGTATAATCTGTTGAGATTATCAACAATCTATCAACACAGGCCGGTGATTGGCCAATTTGTATGCTGCATAGATTGTCATTATTTTTTATATCAATAAACTTCTAACTTATACCGGGAACGAGGTTTTGACGAGATGACGGTATTACTTAAAGTGACTTATAACTTGTTCGTACTGCTTTAAAACGGTTACATAAAAATCTATATATTATATAAAAATCAATGCCACTTTTCGTTGTAATTTTCTAACTAAGTACACGCTCACCTAATCAAACCAAAGGTTTAGGCTTTGGAGATGGTTTATGTGAAGTTAGCACAAAGTCGGTAAAATGGTTCTTCATTTATCACATTTTTTGCAAATAAATGATAAATCATTTTGTATATTATGGGGATGGTGCTATCAAATTGAATCTTTTTCTAGTGATGACGGTAAAATCTTGTTGTTATATTATTCATTTTGGAGATATTTATTTCATTATTAGTCGAAAACAGACGAATAGTTCAATTGATATACAACATGGCGTGTGCCGAACACTCCTAAATGAGTTGTTTACATTATATCAAAGGAATAATCGTTTTAGAGAACAGGAAATCTTTTTAAACTCAAAACATGTTATAATTCTCGTATCGAATAAAATGGTTAATGTTAGCGGCAATAGTTTGTGATGTTGCAACAAACAGACGAACACACTTTCGTTTACAAATCCGTGAAAACAAGGAAGTGTATGAAAGTACGAGAATAACTTTCAAAAGAGTAAATGTATGAATATTTTAACGTCACAGAGCGTATTGAAAAAGTGATTGACGGGATAAGCCGGCTGATCGATCTGTGCCGTAGATTTATTTATATTTAACGTGTGCTAGATTTGCCATGTCGAATAAAAAAGCGTGTATAAGGGCTCCGCACCATTTTTTATAAAGACAGCAAATTTTGTTGAATGGGTGCACCCTTAATATGTTCATTCTTTTCTGTTTTTAGTATTTGATGATATAGCGGTAACAGAAATACGTATTTTGTGAAAATTACAAATTTATAGCTATCACAGTTCTTGAGCCTGATGATAGACAAAAAGACAGATGGAGTCTTAGTAATAAGGTTCCGTTTTTACCCTTTAGGTACGGAAACCTAAAAAAGCGCAATCCTTTTAATAAGTTGAATATATTTATGTGAACATTTTTTGATACATTTTATTCAAGTTTAAATAATTAATGCCTAATAAAACAATACGCTTTATTTCTTATTGTTGTTAAAATTAGATTAATTTAAAAAATACATAAATATTAAATAAATATGGTAATAGTGTCGCCAATTCTAATTAACTAAACTTTTTACCGAAGGTATTTGAGAAAGGCAAAGCAAAATCGTCTCTTACGAGTTGTGTTTAATGTGTGTTCTGCGGACGAAGCAAGAATATATTAATTTACCAGAGATATAATATTATAAATGTAACAAAATTTTTAAATTACTATTCCAATGGTAGTTTTCCTTTCAAAGATATACCGAATAACGCCGGTTGCCGGGCGGTTTTTTGTTTTCATGCTTCATCTATGCACAGTTAATCAAAGGTTAAAGCAATAGGAAGGGCTTTTGTGGGCGTTTTTTGATGTCTACTCAACCATGTACCGTTTTAAACTGAATGGTGATTGACTTTTCTCATTTAAAATTAATGAATAATAATGAATGAGATAAAGTATAGAAGAAGATAAAGTATAAGAGCCTCGGTGGTCTAGTGGTAGGTGCTTTGGATTTCAATTTCGATTGTACATTTATTTTAAATACTAGCTGTCCCCGTGAATTCGTCCGCGTTTTTTTAAATTTATTTATTTTATATAAAATAAAAGTAGTTAGAAAATTACCTAGCTGTCTGCCAGTAAAAGTCCCATCAAAATCGGTCCAGCCTTTCAGAGATTAGCGGGTACAAACAAACTAACAGAAAGACAGACAAAGATTCTAAAAAATGTTGCTTTTGTCTATGTACCTTGTAAATATACATACGAATTTAGTAAAAAGTGGTTATTTCAATATTACATACACACTCCAATTTTATTTATTGGTATAGAATATTCTTCAAGCCTATAAGACTTACATCGAAAAAATGCGGCCTCAGTCTTCCTATGGTGTACTTGGCGACGTCAGTGGTCAGCTGCTGGCAGGCACAACCGAAGAGAAACACTCCCACCACCCGGTAAGCTTCCCATATCCACGCGGGGACTTCCTTCCCCAGGATCACACGCGATCTACCACCTTTGTAGTCACGCAAGCGGATCCATTCTGTGAGACACATCTGTGAACATAATTAAACATTATTAGAGTAATATATGTATCTTTCTATCTATTAAGTGAATTTTTCCAATTTCAAAGTATGCGATAGTAGTGTCAGTACAAATTATAAAATGTCACACCTACATTCCCGAAAGTTTAGGCTGAGGTACATATACACACACGATTAGCCGACGATCTTAGGTCCCATGATGTGACAGTTGGCAAGTCCGTCAACATATTTACAAGGTACATATACAAAAACAACACTTTTTAAAATTTTTGTCTATCTGTCTGTTTGTTTGTTTCCGCTAATCTCTGAAATCGTTGAATCGATTTTGACGGAACTTTCACTGGCTGACAGCTAATGTAATAAGGAACGTCTGTGGCTACTTTTATTTTAGAATATTATTTGAGAAATTTATGAAATAAATTAATTACATAAAAACGCGGAGGAAGACGCGGACACAGCTAGTTAGAATAAATAAATATCTTCATGCCCAATCTCCGATACGGTAGGCAGTGGTGCATATGCACCCGCGATTAGCTAACGATACTAGGTTCCATAATGTGGCTAGTCTGACGCTTAATCGGGCACAAATCCAGGGTCTCCTCACGATATTTTTCTTCACCGTAAAAGCACTTAAAAATGTAATGAAGTTGGTAAAAATGTAAGTAAAGCCATTGGTACATGGCGGGGAACGAACCTGAACGCGTACCACTAGGCCACAGAGACTTTCATACAGATGTATAGTCATGAAATCCCTGACGCTATAAAGAATCAAACCCGAGCCTCTCGGAGAAAGTTGGCGTTGGGCGTTGAAAATCGAAGCTCTTACATTAATATATTTAAGATGCAATATGATTAAAAAAAATAAATGGTATATTCAATGACGACATGGAAAGTCATCTATAGGTCTATAAAAAATATATATTCCCGAAAGATTAGGCAGAGCTGGTACTTCATAATATACACCCACGATTAGCCGACGAACGACTTTTATATAACCTACATTATGCAGTCGGTTTGTTTGTCTTTATAACATAGCGCTTACTTCATCAATCTGTAATAAGTCGACACTTAACAATAATTTTATCATTACGTTGTATGTCGCATTCATAAAAAAATAATTGATCTTGGTCAACGTACAAGGCCGTAGAAAATTATACTGAGAAATAATTACTTATGCTTGACGTTAATAGTTTATTTCACTTCCTAGAGGCTTGTATGAATGAATGAATTCAAAGTTTATTACACACCAATACATAATATATACATTTTGGAGAGTATACAATTATTCTTATAATAGATAAGCTTATAATAAGTAGCAATCTATGCCAAACAACCCTTGACATGGAAATCTATACTAGGGTTTGTTATGACACTTATAACTCGAGATCTGCCCGACCAATTTTCATGGTTTTTGTTTTGTTAGATTTGTCCCCGAATAGCAGAATGCATTTTAAAAACACTGAAAACTCGATAACAACATAGTTATGAAATATGAATCATTTTTATAAATCTTTAGTTCTATATGTCAAACATATTTTGTCCTCCATGACTATGAAAAAGTAAAAATAGCAGAAATATAAATATCTCTGGAAAAATTATACAAATTAATCTTACCCCAAAGTAAGCAAATAATATACTTGTGTTATGGGTGTTATAACTCGCTAATATTATAAAAGCGAAAGTTTGTATGTATGTATGGATGTTTGTTACTCTTTCACGAAAGGACTACTGGACTAATTTGGATGTAACTTTTCTTTTATTTTGGTTAGCTTATACATCTGAATAACACATAGGCTTTTGGATACTAAACTCTATACTTTATTGCCGGCTACACTGAAAAGAGGGTATGATTTTACGCAATAAGAACTATAAGTTGGAAATAAATTCGCGCTTTAATAATTACCAGTATAAGTTTAATAATCACACAAATGTGTCCTCGTCGGGAATCGAACCCAAGCCTCGCGGTTGGTCGGTGGCTTTAGGCGAGTTATCCTCTCGACCAACGAGGCAGTCAAGAATGTTGTAGAAATACAGTAAATACCTTCTTTATATTCAGTCCCATCCTATTACTTATCCATAGCGCAAGCTATTTAAGTGTTTGCTTAACAAATACCATTGTATAAACACATTTACATTTTTTTAAAAGTGCCCGAAGGAACTCTTAACCGATAATAAATTGGCCGCGACCAGTCCGGGACCACGTAACCTGTTCCTTTGTGTTTGATCAATTTAGCCCTTAACGTGAGAAAGGAAGGCTAAATAGCCTTAATGGAGGACAAACACTGAGATCGTACACATCCTCAGTAGTTCAAATAGTGTTTAATTTCTATGTGTTTTAGTATTCCTTTATGAATATAAATCTTACCAACTGCTATGCCCGTAACTTCGTCTACGTTTTTATTTCATTATTAATTTATTTTATACATTTGTAAAATAGTAACTTCACGCCTATCATCTTCGCAGAAGTAGGCAGAGGTGTGCTAGTATATCCACGACTCGTACGTCCAGTAGATATACTAGAACATCCACGATTAGCCAAGGTACTAGGGCCCATGATGTGATAGGTGGTAAGCTTATCGCCACTTCGGACACATTCCAATCCCGGCCAATTTAATACTTACTCAGAATAATCTGAAAAACATTTAAGAAAAGTTGCCCAACCTAGGAATTGAACCCGGGACCTTACGAAAATAAAAGTAGCCTTAGGGCCTCTAGCCGTTATCCAGTGGAAGTTCCGTCAAAATCGGTCCAGCTGTTTCAGAGATTAGCGGGTACAAACAGTTAGACAGATGAACAAAAACTCTAAAAAATACTATTTTGGTAGGCATGTGTACCTTGTAAATATACATGCATTTAGTAAAATGCGGTTAATTTACATACAGACATTCCAATTTTACTTATTTGTACCTATACACCTCTCATATAGGAGTACCTATATGTCTTACAAATACTCCTATGCACTGGTACAAAGTAATTCTGTTGGACACTAACTAACTTTAATTTAAGTAATTGCTACCTCCTTTCAACGTTATTAAAAGAAAGAGACAGAACATTTTTAGTGCTGTCAACTTAGGCAAGACATAATTTTAACACATTTATTTGACAAACGTTTTGGTAATTTCATAATTTTTCATCCCGTGTCACTTTTATGAGATACAACCTGATTACAGACAGACAGTAGCGTCTCAGTAACAGGGTTCCGTGTTTCTTTGGGTACAGAACCCTAATAAGGAAAAACATAAAATTACTTCTATACTATAAAATACTTTGTAATCAAATATTTATAGGTACCAAAGGAAATACGTTGGGAGGGCCGTAAACAACAAACCTAGGAAGTTACGAACGTTTGTACTCGTAATTTAAAAGCACCTTCAAGTTAGAAGCCAAGTGAAACAGAATAATAGCGTCGTAACGTTTTACATCTTTGCTTTTTAGGGTTGTCACTTGATAGTTTCATAAATGCCTAAACAAACTATGTATACATTTTACTGGTGGTAGAGTGCTGTGCAGCAACTTGTTGGGATAAGGATCCACCGCCTTACCTGTTCCTGTCGCCATAATGACATTCTCGCGATCCAGTCCGGAGGATAGGGTAGCCGGTAAACTTGCACATCAAGTCGATCAGCTCGACCACGGATAGTGACGCACCTACAATATCTATTGAATCTTTTGGCCATGGTTGTCTCTTACCATCAGAACCTAGCTTCCTCCATATTCATTACTCTCTACATACTCCTGACACCACTCTTGGATGATACACGAGAAATTAGGTATAGTGTGGTACAAACTATGCATTTGATAAAATTTGAAAAATGTTGACATCCACTGCTTTTTGACCTCCTTGATCATGGAGTTAGCGTACGCGTTTAATGCCTCCGACTAACCGCGACGCTTGGATTTGATTCCAACGGGAGCAAGCATTTATGTTATCTGTTATGTTTTTTCGGTGGTAAATTTTAGAATTATATACACGCGTCACGAGAACCCCTTGAAAGGTTTACGTGAAACAAAATATTTTCTATTCCGTGTATAAACTACTAGTGTTGGTAAAACCCCCGCAGAGCTGAAGCACAATCTTTTAAGCGTTCATTAGTCTCGCTACTTGGTAATTAATAACTCAGCGATAGAACACGTCCCCTTATCAAATCAGCTGATATCAGACCGACTTCGCTGAAGGTTGATTCATACTTTTATCACGCTATGATGCTTATCGATATATGCATCACGTTCAAATATTTGTCATTAGTTAAAGATTAATCATTTTTAACTCATATTAAAAATGTTAAATTTTTAACAGATAGATTACGAACCTAGTGTCGCCTCTGTGGTGTAACGGTACAGGTGTCGCCTGTTAAGACCATTAGCCACGTGGGGTCCCGGGTTCAATTCCCAG
>DVZL01002416.1:0-15521 GCA_018236625.1 Lasaia peninsularis
TACGGTAGGCATCAAAAGAGCGCGTTTACCCGCCTTTTTCACTGTCATTCCGCGAACTTAAAAACTTACCCTCGTATATATAATATTGTTTTCCCTTCCGGTATAGTCAGGGCGCACCGAATCCCAAGTGTCACGATCCCTGCACACTCGCCTATCTTCCTCCTCGTTCATTAAACTCATCATGGAAACACGCCGGTTTCGGAGACTTTTGACACCACCCTCGGATAATACGAGAGCTATTTGGTCGTGGAATCTCAGGAGCTCAGGTCTTTCCGGGTACCTACATCCAATCCACATTCGCATTGTATATCTGTTTTGTCAATCTTTCATCTTTCATTCTTTTTACATGACCGACCCATCGGGAGCATGCCCTTTCTCATTTAGCAAAGCATATTCATCTCTATAGTTCTATTATTTTCGTACAATTTTGTGCTATCAAAATAAGGAAGCGTGCATTGACGTGCGTAAACGCGCTTCTTGCAGAATCACACTATTAAAAATGCGATCTGCAAGCGTTAGGTTAGGTTAACTCACAATAGCAGCTGGCCGAGACGACGGCCGGCCGCTGGACCGTTGAGGCTGTCCGGCCACTCAAGCGCTGGTTGGACAGGCGGCACGGACGGCTCACGTTCCGGCTGACGCAGGTGCTTTCTGGGCACGGATGCTTCGGAAAGTACCTGTGTAAAATAGCTAGACGCGAGCCGACAACAGAGTGCCACCACTGTGCGGGCAGCGAGGCTACGGCGCAGCACATCCTGGTCGACTGTCCGGCCTGGGTCGAGCAGCGGCGTATCCTGCGTGACGCCATCGGGCCGGACGTCTCCCTCCCTCCCATGGTCAACGCTATGGTCGGCAGCGAGGAGTCCTGGACGGCTGTCCTCTCCTTCTGCGAAAAGGTGATCTCGCAGAAGGGAGGCGGCGGAGAGGGCGAGGGAGGCTGCGGCCAACTCGGACCCGATCCGCCGGAGACCCGTGCGCTTGCATAGGGGTGCGACGGAAGGCGTATCAAGCCCTCCTGCGTCCCCGTGAAGAGGCTTGGGGCTCTGCCCCGAAAGGCCTCGAGGATGTGCGCGTGACTCGTCGTTCCGCCGCGCGCTTCCTAACCGTCGCCGCGGCCACAACGGCCCTGGCTCCAGGAGTGACTGCCAGCGGGGCTGGCAGGTGCTGGCGAGGTGGCGGAAGAATGCGGATGCGCACCCGCCATTGCATCATAGCACAGTGGAGGCAGACTCCGCAGGGGTTTTAGTGGGTAGGGTAGGCTACTCCTTCATTTACTTTGAAATTGAGTTCTGAACGGTGGTGCTTGTCGACTGTTTTGTATATGAAAAATAGTTTTTTGACCTATGGAAAAAAGTAAAGTGAACCAACTAAAAAAAGGCGAATATTTTATAAAACTTGATTTTGAACCTACTTGTATTTTTCATAAAAAATATTTTTACCATCTGACTATCATTTTGTCGCTATAAACACAAGGTGCGAGCAGGGGTAGGTACTTACTACGGACACACCTACCAGGATTATCCTAATAATATACCAATATTAAGACAGCAATAAGAATTACATAGGACAAATAAGCATGCCTGATTCATACCTATTTAGTTGATAACTGATAAGAATGATAAGTAATCATTAATCAAGCATACTATATAATTAGATAAATTTTAACTTAAATTTAAGCGACAATATACTTGGCACTTGACAATTTATTTGGCTAATCAAATAAACAAATGTAAATCTTACGTAACAGGATGATAAGGCTGCATGTAATGCTTATGCAAGTTTAATGCTGTATTATTTAGTAGAATAAGTAATGTCAATATCAATTTGACGTTGACATTAGACAACCAAACTGATGTGACGTGTATAAAAATCGAAACTGTATTCGTCGGCTCCCCATAATTTTCTAATAAGATCTAAAAGGAAACCTAAAATGAGTTCGTTTAAACGAGACAAAAAAGAAGAGGAAGACAGTGGTGGAAATCCATATCAAAACCTGGACAAAACAATAATCTTGCAAGAGGCTCGATATTTTAATCAGACCCCGGTAAATCCGCGAAAATGTTCCCTTATTTTATCGAAAATATTATATTTACTAAACCAAGGGGAGAACCTAACTACTGCAGAAGCCACGGATGCGTTTTTTGCCACTACGAAGTTGTTTCAATCGAAAGATGTGATGTTGCGACGTATGGTGTACTTGTGTATAAAAGAGCTAAGTAAACTCGCTCAGGATGTGATCATAGTGACTTCTTCGTTAACGAAGGACATGACAGGAAAAGAAGATTTATATCGTGCAGCGGCTATAAGAGCCTTATGCAGTATAACTGATAGTACTATGTTGCAAGCTATTGAGAGGTACATGAAGCAAGCAATAGTTGATAGAAACCCAGCTGTGAGTTCCGCGGCCCTTGTCTCTGCATTGCATTTATCAAGCACTGCTCCCGACTTAGTGAAACGCTGGGCAAATGAAGCACAGGTTTGTATTAAAACAAATGTTAAAATTATTTTATCAGTTATGTGTGTGAGGTATTTAAATACCAAAAAAATGTAATGCTGCTGATTTGCACTATTTTATAGTTTACATAGGGATGTAGAACTACCAAGTGAATCTGTCTCTGCGAAAATCTTTGATTATTTTACGAGATATTTCAAACAACAATTGTAAACATAACTTTAGCTCCCTTTGTGTATATTTTTTTATTAATCTGTTTAATAATGGGTTGAGTGATAATGCACTTTACATAAAAATCTGGTTCTGTTAAATTCGGTCAGCAGTTTGTTGTTAAGTTAAAGAATATTACCATTTTACCTTTTCACTATAAATATAAACTTATAATTGTTTATAAATATAAACTTGTCATTGTGTGCTCAAAAGGCTTATTCACAAATTTGATTAAAAACAATCATTTGCAAAACACGAAAGAGATATATCAATACTATAATTTTTGAAAACTTTCTTGCTCAATTATCACAAATTACATTTTTCTTAATTCGGTCACTTTAATTCCAAGCGTGTGATATATTTATTTGTACACCAAATTCACTTAAACAGTTATCATTTTACTTTAATGGGTGAGCTGAAAGAAAAACATATTGGATATAAAAAAAATAAGCTCACTATTGGTATTTTCATATTGTTATACCATATCTTATGAAGATCACTGGAGTGATGTGCACCAGAAGTAAAAAGGTGCCCAGCAAAACAAGGAAAGGAATTTTAAAAGAACAATTGAGACCCAACTGTTATTATTCTAATTTTTGTTTGAATGTTTGCATTTTGCATCCCACAAAAACTGAGGCCAAACATATAAACCTGCAGTTTTCCAACAAACAATTGTACAGGATATTAGAATTTTTTTTATAACTGATAACTTAGTGAAATGACCCTCAATGGAAAAGAAAGGGGTCAAAGGTTCGTGTTCAATCTTTCTTTAAAGATCCTTAAATTATAATGGTCTGGAAATTCTGTCCCAGGTAGAAATTTTCATACCTTGACCGTTCCGATAATGACTACAAGAGTTAAATCTTTTTGTATGTATATTGGTGACATTCTACAGTTACTTTTTTTTTTTTTTTGGTTCAGTTTTTGAGTTATTATTAGTGTAACTAACACAACTCTCTTTCTACTGCTCTTTTCAATAGCTGTTGCAATTTTTTCCACATTATAAAAGTATTAAGTTATGGAGACCTACAAAAAAATCCAGATTAGAAGCCTTTCCTACCTTTTCATTATAGGGTTACCTTTTAATTGATATCTGAATATTTGTGCTCATGAAACATACAGGCTTTAAATATGTCATAATAAAAAATTACTCATTTTTTATGACATTGGAAGGCAAACAAGCAGACGGATATCCTGATGGTAAGAAATACATGTTGCCTATAGACACCAAAGGTGGAAATGGTGAGTTGCTACTGCTAAAACTGTCTAGACTGTTAGTTAGTCTCCCCCGTGTTGGTCCGGATTCCGTTGTAGAATAGGCCAACTGCCTTCCACCCAGGCAGCTCGTAAGAGGTGAGCACAGGGTCTATCCGCGACATTGACTAAGCGCTAGAGTCTTGCAACGACTCGCCCGGATTGGTACTTACCTTACCTATTTCTGCCACAATAGCATCAGTGCTCGCCATTATCGTGTTTTGGTTTGGAGGGTAGCGTAGCCGGTAAACATACTTACGAAACAGGCTTTCCATCCCAGCCTTGGGTTGGCAACGAAACATTTCTACCTTTGATGTCTACAGCCGACGGGTATTTCTTACCATCAGGAAATCCGTCTGCTTATTTGCCTTCCAATATAAAAAAGGTTTTTTTTAATGTTATGTGAAAGCAAACAAGCTTCTTCCGGCATCATGTCATTCTTAAGAGTACAAGGGAAGAAGGAAATGTCCAACTAAAAGTACGTTGCCAACCTGAGGCATAAAACGGAAATTCAAATTAAAATACGAAAACACGAAGTTATATTGGCTGAATATAGGAATTTGCAGAAGTGCAATCCGTTTATCTAATTTAATATGTATGTAATGTAATTGAATTGAGTAACGCAACATAAACATCTTTGGTCTCGGTAGATGGCGTATATTTCTTACAATTCGAAGTCCATTTATTCGCCTTTCATGCCCATAAAAATACTATTCACTACCATTCATAACAAAATCGTATATATTAAGTTATACGCCTCTGTGGTGTAACGGTACAGGTGTGGCCTGTTAAGATCGTTAGCCACGTAGGGTCCCGGGTTCAATTCCCAGCTCGAGCAACTTTTCTTAAAAATGTTTTTCAGATTATTCTGAGTAAGCATTACATTGCCCGGGATAGGAATGTGCCCGAAGTGGTGATAGGCTTGCCACCTATAACATCAGGGCCCTTGTACCTTGGCTAATCGTGAGTATTCTAGCATATCTACTGGACTTACGGGTCGTGGATATACTAACACACCTTTGCCTACCTCTTCGGGGATAATAGGTGGGAAGGTACATTTTTTTATTAAGTTACTACAAAAATAGTAAATGCAATTGATACATTAATATAATAAATATGGAATGTTTACATAACCGAAACTTATATAACTAACTTCAATATATCATGTCTTCTGCAGACAAAAAATACTCATAATTATTATGACTCAAAAACATCTGGTTTGATTTTAATCAAATTTATATAGGACTATCTCTGAAACATGACCTTCCTTACGAAAAAATAATCATGAGACACACTTATAATTGACGGAATAATCGTATAACACGCATACATAAAATTCACAGTCGAATTAAAAACTGTCTCGTTTATAAAGTCAGTTAGAAATAAGCTATTGGTGAGGTACGAGTTGGAGAATATTAGTGAGTACGTGGAATCCGATTGCAATTTCAGCTCTAAATATTTGATATGAGTTTGGACAATGAACTCGACAACGCCAATTAAGGTAAAATCTATAACTAGATTGGCTTTTAGCTGGAATACTGAAAGCTTTGTGAAAAAACATCAAAAATGTAATAAAGGTAGAGCCGCGTCGAAGCCAATTTTTGTTTCAGCACGAATTTGTTACTCCGATAGGGATCGTCGTTTTTTACGGAAAAACAACTTATATAAAATTTATTAAATCTTTTTTTATATATATTTCTGAAATATATTTCAAAATATCGCACGTTTTTTATAACATTAGAAGGCTAATATGTAGGTAACTAAACCTCTTAATAGCCTGATTGCCATGATTAGAAATACTCATCGTCTATAGAAAAAAATCAAGGCCAAATCAGGGCTTTTACGTGAGTCAGACGACTAACAGCTAACCTACCATTCGACCGGGACACTACAGCGGAGACCGCCGACGCTACGCCATCACAACTCTGCGAGGCAGCGGCACCAAACTGGGCGAGTTGTTCTACAAAGCAGTTGCCTATTATTCTTTTAAAGAGTAAACACTTCTAAAGTACCGTGAAATTCTATAACTATAAGACATGGTTTATAATTTAAATACAATAGAACTGCAAGAAACGACTTCAAGTTCATTATGACTTCATGAATATTTTTTGTTTTTGTTCATATTTAAAAAAAATCTAAATCAATTGTCATTACATTTATACGAGACCACCATTGAGCGTTGTCGAACTGCCAATTGTCGGAAATATCGAGTAAGTTACATAAAAAGGGACATTTGGTCTAATCGATAATCTCCTACTTTTCTTCGTCGGTTAAAAATGCACGTATAAGTAGGTACAGTTGATATATTACCAAGGTATCTGCATTAACTTATCAAAATCATTTTAGTCATAGACTTCCCTGATAAAAAATGACTTGAATGGAATTTAAGAACACATTCGGTAATGTGGCTAAGAATTTGTCTCCTAAATTATAATTTCTCATGCGAATTCAAAAAGGAGGGGGTTTCAAATTCGACTCAATATTGTTTTTACGATGTATGTTACGCAATCACAATGCGACGATGAGTGTTTGTTATTCAATACGAACTTCATTTGTAAACAGAAAAAGCTTACTTGATGACTAAATAATAAAGACGAAGATGGTTTTTGTCGTTTTATTACGGTTCAGTTACCAACTTTGTATTTTCCTTCAAGAACTTGAATATATATATTAAAAAAAAGGTTTTTGTGATATTTCTAATTTTCTTGCACTTAAAACATTTTGTAAATGTAAATCCGAGACATAATTTGCAAAAACATTGTAAATAAGCAAGAAAATACACGACACGTAAAATGTAACAGCACTATTATAAACTGATACAAAGCAAACACTAAACATAAAAGCAGTACAAATTGATCGCAATACAAGTATTTAATGACCGATTACTCCGACCCTCGCAGCCATCAAATGAGTATCGAGTGATAAACCTCGGCAACTTGAATTAGAAGTAATCATGTTACTGACAACGGCCGTCTGGAGTAAAATTAAACGGAATGGTGTATCGAGTTACACACGAAGCTCTTGTAGTCTCCTGAGCTGCCAGACGAATTGGCGACGTAGTTTTAAAAATAAACTGTTTAGTTCTCGTTATTTAATTATACTTTTTAAGGTTCCGTAGCCAACGTCTAAAAACGGTATCCTATTACCGAGACTCCGCAGTCTTTCTGTCTCATGAACCGCGATAACTAGACACCTGAAATTTTCACAGATTATATATTTCCGTAACCATTACAACAAGAATTTTTTTTAGCGTATTTTCAGACAATGCTACGGAAACCTTTGTGTACGAGACCGACTAGCAATTGGCCTGTTTTATTTATGGGATAAGACGACAAACACACACACGGCTCTTCTGCCTAGTCCATCAGCCTGTGTAAAATAGATGGTCTACACAGAGAGCCCGCACCGGCACGAGAAAAACGTTTTCTGGGCTATTATGCCGTTATAATAAAAGTACCTAGATTCTTCTACTTTTTCCGAGTGTTGGAAGGAACCAAAAACACTGAACGGGATAGACAGAACAAATTGAATGACATATTATAGAAATAAATATAATAACGTAGGTATCAGCTTTTTGGAAAAGATTTTTGTAAATTTATTTCAGATATGTAAAAATGAAAGATGGATATATACGTTCTAGGGAATATGCTTAAAAGCTCTGCAGCCTTATTTCTAAACCGGAACTACAACGCAACTTGATAAAATGATTCGAAGCTTACAATAAAAACTCTTTTCCAGATTTTCAAGCTTAAAGCTAAAACATTAGATATTGTTTTTTTTTAATATTTAATAACAGTGTAGAAAGTTAATTAAGCCATGATTATGTAAAATGAACTGAATATTGCCTAATTAAAAATAAACAATTGAGTTTACACTCATGGCTGGATATTTACTTTTCGCGATTAGCTTATCAGCAGATTTAAACATCACACTCTGCACTTTGTATTAATTAGCTTTGTTTTATCTAAAATACGGTTATTTTAAATTATTTACCCAATATCAAAAAAACAATGAAAGATTGAATGTTTTAACTTTGTAATTGAATTATATTAAAAATTTGTCCTAAAAATTAATTTAATAATTTAATTGTCAGAGTTAATTTCTATTCTTTCATGTCAACTTGAAATTTAATAAAGACTGAGCGAATATTTTTGAGTTTCATTTAATAACCCGTAAAACTTGGACCACATCGATCATGTTTTTATTTTGATGTATTAATCAATAAAAATTCAATAATACATCCTAAAGAAATATTGCATTTTTTTTTTTAATTTTAGTAACGTTTGTAATGTGTAATTCTTGTTTAAAGATAAAATAGCACCCCAACATATTTTCACGATGTAAGTAGCCTTTTTACTAGTTACTTGAATTAGATTTTTATCCAATTTAAAATAACATTTTGTATAGATACTTTCAAACTTACAAGATGTATGACATTCTATTATAAATTAGTTTTACCCGCGATTTCTTCACGGTTGTGTGTCGCCTAGACATATTTTTTGAATATCTTAATTCAGAATTTCTCATTTCTACAGGTTTATTCTATGTATAATTCAATAGATCTCTTAGTGTATACTCTCCTTACAAAATAATTAATAAATTTTACATCTCACTTCGCAATAAACTGAAATCCTAAAACATTACTAACGGTCACCTTTAAGCAAGCGCTATCCTATTTTCTATTCAACGACATAAATACTCTGAAGATATGGGTAGTAAAATGTGATGCAAGCAAGAATGCTCCTAGTTTCCCGACAATTGGAATGAAGATAGCTTGCGGAATTCAATTTATTGCAAGACATTCAATTCCTCGAAGAGACATGAACTAATCATGCAATACGCTTCGCACCGTTGCTGCCAGGGTACTTACTATCAATGCTATTTTGTATTAAAATATGTTATAAATGGTATAACAGTACAATTCACATCCACATTGTGGTTCAGACGTAAATAAGCTTTGTGGTAATTATTTGTTACCTACTTTGATAAAGTATACTGGTCATAAATATTTTATGGAGCTAACCTTTCGACACGGCTTTGTGAATCAGAATTAAAGATATGTCTTAGTAGTTGTAAGTAAATTTGTTTTTGATTGCTTAACATAGCAAGAGGTTGAGGGTATAAGCTCATTCCTATGAGTGCATGACTGCAGCTAGGCCACAAGCCGAGCTGTAGTCGAGCTGAGAATACAAATTTTCTGGGTCACTCTTAGTTCTTTTTACTTGGAGGAAGAAACAGAAATTATCAACATCAATCCTAGATCACTATATTAACAAACATTTTGATTTTTGTAGTAGGTGAAATCGCAGATATGTTCTGTACTGATAAGGGAACATCTGCGTGTTACTTTACAAGATTTTGTATAAAGTAATTGAGCCGGTATAATCAAATAAATGTATAAAACGCGGATAAAAAGTAAGACTTCAAGCCAATAAAGGCAGCAAGGACGCCAGTTGGTGGAAATCGATTTATATTTAAGAAGCGTTCATTGAACTGTCTTTAATAGGCCGGTCGGCATCAGTAAAGGGTAGGTACAAAGAGAATTACATTCAATTTTATTGCGCTTCAGCCTTCAGCGGTAGCCTGTAGTTTTAATGTAACTAGATTTACTTTGAAATATATTGTTTTTTTTATGCAAATGTCTAAACAGTCCTGTGTTTATTATATATATATTTTTTTATCTTTATCTTTGCCATTTTACCTAAACCAAAGAAGGACATAAGATACTTCATATTCCAATCTCGCAACTGGTCCCAGTGGGAAAGCTAAAACAGCCTTTAAAACGCAGACGAAATAACTGCACCTTAAGAGACAATCGACTCCATCGGCTCTTAGAAATACCATAGCCAATAAATAATTTATCTGTGGTATATTTTGCTGCTGTCATGTTGATTTTAATTTTTTACTTGTGTATACACAAATTTACTGGTTAATCTAAAGACTAACTATAACAAACACGGGCAAAAACAAGTAATATTAAAGTATATGGATAAAAGGTAAATAATATATGAAAGTACTATTGGCATTTTGTTGTCTATAGCTCTTTGGTAACCTTTGACATAATTCTTTGTTACATTATTAAGAGACGTTTTATATTTAACCAATAAGTTAACTATTTTATAGGGTCCTACGGGTCAAACACTTACTAAACGCTACTTTATAACGGTTTCGTCGAAAAGTTCGTTTCGTCGATTCTGTAATGGAAGTAGTAAAAATGAAGCACTAAACGACCTTTCAAGAATATTACCATTTCTATGAGCTAGGTCGTTTCGACAAGTCTGGATTACGTTTGCCCGTAAAGGTATATTCAATATTTACGATCCCCAGTTTACGTCGCCGCAAATACCTCAGTTAAATTGAAAATGTGCCGGTAACAGGTCACATAAATTAGATTCTTCTAAGCTTAGTATTTACCTTATTATTAATTTTGAAATATAATATGTTACGTCAAAAAAAAACATACATATTTATGTCAGCTGTCATAAGATATTGTAACACAAGCTATGAGTAAGGATGCCATCACTTTACCTAAGATCTTGGTATGACTGATCACTGGGCTATTACGGTTTATGATTATTTTGAATTATTTAGGCGTGACTTGAAGAAATTGAGTGAATTAGTTAAAGGCCATGCCAAAAATTAAAAAGAAAAAGAAATTGTGGTTAATTTTTGACCGCAGACTGACAGACGATTTTAACTTTAAACTGGGGATTAAACTCCCTGAAGATCTGTCGCTAATATTTAACAGTGCTGTCTCACTGTAATAGGGTTTGACTATGTCAACTCCACAAAATTCTCAGAAAAAGAGGTTGATCAGTCTAGAGTATGTTAACAATACTTACGTATTGGCAACAGGTCTTTGTTAAGAGTGTAATCTCCAGATAATATCTTTAACTTCGTGTACGATGCTAACTTAAATAAGTAACTTTTAAAACAAGAATCAACAATGAAAATCATTTCATTGTTGATTCTTGTTTGTATTGATTTGTATGAAAGTTTTATATGTTGGTTCTGCCGCGGATAAAGTGACATTTTGAGATGGGTCAGTTCGGAAAGTCAAACTTTATACATTACGAGAGAGAAGATTGATGCGAGACATCCAAAAAATAAATTATTTTTATTTGTATACATTATTTATATATTTCGTACAATAGATGTTCAGTTTATTTTGAATATTTTTATTGTGTTTTGCTACTAATCTTTTTGCTTTCCCTATTTCTAATACAAAGAAGCTAAAAGATCTATCGAACCACAACCAAAACCACATAAAGGTGAACCACACTCCCAAAAAGACCTGTCCCCAATACTGAAAATCTATCACATTCTCATACGGCCGAGTATCACACTCTCATAGGGCTATTCTGTTAGTACTTATTGTACATGGAAAACTTTATATAAAAGTCAAACTATTATTTCTTTTAAAGTAACGCCTCGTTAGAAAGAACTGCCTCTTCGGTCGGGGGGTTAGCTTACTCGCCTAACAACACCATCTGAAAGTTTAGGTGCGATTTCCACTTGCATCTGTATGATGAATCAAGTGTCTGATTTCTGCATATATGAGTTTATTGAATTCATTTGAGTGCTTATAAAATATCTATAACACAAACATAATATTTGCATTAAAGTTGGACACCGACTCGGCTCGACCAGTCCAGGGTTCGATTCCCGGTAGGTAGACTTGTTTTATGAGTTTTTAGTTTATGTGAAAAACATAACGTTTTATGAGATTGGATTTATGTCAGACTTGGAAACTTACCTTCTATTGCATGGTTGATCGTGGGTGCATACGTGTGAAACCCTACCTACCACTTCGGAGAAATGGGCTCGATGATATTTATTTTAAGTATTTCATTCACAAGTATGTATGGATTATAAGAAATAAAATTTAATAAGTTATAATTAATACCACGTGA
Organism: Lasaia peninsularis; assembly: GCA_018236625.1. Classification (NCBI taxonomy): domain Eukaryota; kingdom Metazoa; phylum Arthropoda; class Insecta; order Lepidoptera; family Riodinidae; genus Lasaia; species Lasaia peninsularis. Next base: position 11,830 of record DVZL01002416.1, read on the forward strand.
CCTCAATAAAAAGTCCACTCTCTTTTATAATTTCTTTAATTAAAGATCCATTAGCCCTTAATTCCTGTAATTACACAAAGATGTCCTTGCTTTTTGTCGTTGTAAACCTTGATCCAATCAATTCGTTAATAATTGAATTAGGTGGAGAGGAGCCTCTTCACACATCGTGAAGACTCAATAATAATTACTTATAAAACATTACAGGAACACTCTCGTAAGAGCATCAGTGGTCTAGCGTTTAGCGCTTCGGACTTTCATTTTGGTAGTCCAGGTCGAAAGCCACCAAGTACTAACGAGTTTCCTTATTACTGTCTACACTCCTAACAAAGACCTGTACCACTATGTCTCTGTTTTTTAACTCACTCTAGACTGGCCAACCTCTGTTGCTGCGAGTTTTATGATATCGACAATTTCAAAACAAGTCGGCCTTATATACCTCACTCTCGAGGTAGCCGGCCCTGTCAGAATAACATAGATGTAATATTGGTTTTAGGCGTCGGCTAAAAATATTGATATATCAAAATAGAAATCAACGATATTTTTTATTTTCAGATTTCAAAATCGTATCAAAATCGATATATTTTTTTAGAAAAATAGTAAGAAAGCACTAGGCTGTATAAATTTAGTTTCGTTGCTTCATAAATTTATTATTATTTTGACAGTTTTTACCGGCAATCGATCGCTTAAAAAAAGTTAATCGCTTATTGCGCAGAAAATATCGTTATATCAAATCAAAATATCGATATTTTTTAGTCGATATCTGTCGATACATTTGAAATATATCGATATTTCTTCCCCATTATCCATTTTGAAGAGAACTGGAACTGCAACTCCTGACGAAGCTTGAAAAAAATATTTTAAAAACTTTTGTTGTAATCACTAATCAATCAAAAACGGCTAAAGTTATACAAAAAAAAAATAAAACATATTTTTATTTTGACTGCTATGAAAATTAAGGTTTAGGTATTTTAAACAATAAAATAGCTTTTTCACTACCCTAGGTTAGCTGTAAGATGAAAGTATATTGTCAAAGGTAAGCTCGTCTTTTTCACTCTTTTGTGTATATGTCTTTTTCACTCTCTTGTGTGTTTTCTTTTAAAATATTACATATTATGTCAAATAGATATAGGACTAAATAAACTTGTTACAAAGCAAAATAATAAAGTTTAATGGATGTTTTCTTTTTAAAATCAATATTGAAATGGTAGCGTTGAATCCGCCGAGAAAAACGCACGCCTCATTAAAATGCAGGCCGTGTGTGTGGATGCAACTGAGCAACGCAATACTTTGTGCCAGCAAATTATGCACGCAGCTGTATTCAAATAAAAAATAAAGATAATACAGATACAGCGAAGACCTGCTTGAAAAAATAATAATACTTAACAAATAAACTTAATGATTGCAAAAATCAATGTATTAATATCGCCCGCATGAATTATTTTAATTACAGAGACAACTTGTATCGTAGTAAATTTACGTTACATAAAATCTACACAATCAATTCTCCTACTGCCCTCTATTGCTTGGCCAAAGAACCAATTTTCATTAAACCTTTGAAAATAACGCCATCTACGACATAACACTGGAACTAATTCGCTACATAGTAAACCTCTAAAAGAACACGATAAGACACCTAGGACCGAGTAGCGTAATTGTCAAACCGGAAACAAATACCGGCCTTCTAGATCATCCGATGAGTAAAGGAATATACCTAAGATTCGAATGATCTAGAAGGGATTGGTGATAAAAGCACACTGCGAGCAGCGCGCCACTCACTTGCGCGGCCGCCTGGGAGCAATTTACAGACAGCATATAGTAGTAGTGATATTGTGAATCTATTGTCTCGTATAACTCGAACTATCGGTAAGTTTTTTTCAATTTAAGTAAATAATTATAAAGTGCTTAGTAAGTTTTTCTCCTAACCGCGAAGCTATATTTATTAAATTCACGCACAAGTAGATATGTAACGACTAATCACCAAGCTTGTCTGCGCGTCGTATTGTTGAACAAAAGGAATTCGTCTCACGCTCAGCTTAAATGCTTATGCAAGACATGTTTTCTTTATTATTGTAAATTCATTGTGTTATAAAGTGAAATCAATATCAGTGAATAATGGAAATTACCATACGCTTAGCTTGATTACTTGTGTAACTTTCTTATTATTGTTAATTTCATTTTCTGCATCTTTTCTTTATGTACAAAAACAAAATAGCCTAACACAGCCACGTTAGTTGACATGTGTGATCTGTGCTTGAACTGTTACTTAATAAAACTGTATTCATTTAAAGCTGTAAACTTTTGTTGCTGCCATCTCACTGCTTGAGGGTGAGATGGGCTTTGAAAATAGCGATAGAACCTAATTTTAAGGCTGCGTCGACTCAGGAAGGGAACCTGTTATCCTCCCGCTTGTGTCGACGTGACCCAGGTTCTGTCGAAAGAATGTCGACAGAACCTTACGAATTCTTAATGAATTCCAGGATAACCTATATAGTACCAGCTAAAGCTTCTCGCCTTCGGGGAGGAGACTGCGGACGCCCTGGTCGCGGAACGAGGTCACGCGAGTCCCGGAGAGTACGCTTTATTACGAGATTATCCTGCCGTTGCTGCCTAGGCGTGGACCACATCAGCGATCCAGCCGTCGATCGGCGCACGAGCCAAGACAGTACCAGCTTTTTTTTATAACCCGACACAGGCTTCTATTTTGTGACTCCTCCACTTTGTAGGGGGAAACTTAGTTAACCTATTCCTCCCATAAAATTTAGTTTATTTTAAGAAGACAGTTTGTAGCCCCGAGAACGACTTTCTTTGTATAAAGACAAGAAGGAAACCTTACAATATACTTTTTGTGAACTTTAATACGAGTATATTTTTATTTTTTTAACCTAATACATATATGTTATCGGACTCTGAGGGGGGGGTCTCGTGCTGGAATAAGGCCCAGAGCCCGCCACAAGAGCTAAATCTACACGCGCCGGTCGTGGGACATTGTTCAATTGCTCTCACAACTGATTATATATATAATTCAGTCGTACATGTTTTTGCGCGATTTTTTAACGGTCAGCGACATCTAGCGAAATTTTCTTGAACTACTTCATTATATACTCTTTCACACTGTAGATACGATTCTATACCTTTTCATTATTGAAATAAAGTCTAATTTATTCCCACGAAGGATGTACAAAATAATGTATTAATCCTCGCTGTCCTAATAAGGATAATGAGGAACTATTTTCACACACACACACACACACACACACACACACGCACACGCACACGCACATAACATAAATCCTTACCTAACGTTCCTGATAAGAATAAAGGAAGAAGAACAACCCTTGTCGCTCCTATAGTAACAGTGAAATCAACATTTGCTAAAAGTCTATACTCATGGAAATCATCTCATTTATATAACTTTATAAATAAAACTATTAGTATCTATAATTTAACATAATATTTTGCTTGCAAAAGAAATTTGGCAAAAAAAATATGAAGAAATAGAATCTATTGTGGTGAATTGTGCATACCATACTGTGATTCTCTCAAACTTCAAAGTTAATTCATTAATTTTTTTTCCACTGACTCACTTACGCGCGTACACAAACACGCACACACACACACACACACACACACACACACGCACACAATGCACACAAACACAGACGCACACACACACACAGACGGGGAGAGCGAGG
>DVZL01002417.1:0-15519 GCA_018236625.1 Lasaia peninsularis
ATATCATTTTAATGGCATAAAGCTACGTAAAATTAATAAATGCCATTTTTAGACGCCTTCAATACGATTATGATTTATTGGTGACGCCACTACAAGGTCGTGTCTTTGGAATAACTGTCAGTGTCATAGGGATCAAGGTTTGCCGAGCCGAATATAGAGAGTGAAGTAGTTTGTGCGGTTATAATAACGCCTTAACAAAGTTTTTAAACTATGGGGTTCTAAGTTGTAAGAACCTCGGTGTCTTAGTGGTACGAGCTTTAGACTGCCTTTTCAGTAGTCCAGGTTCGAACCCCGCCATGCTATATATTTTCTGAATGCTCTTACGGCGAAGGAAAACATCAACATATTGATTTAGTTGAAAGCATTTTTTCTAATATTACAAACAGTCTTGACGAGTATAGACGCGTGAATCGACTTGTTTAGATACTCGAGGTTTCAAAAAAGTTACATTGGTCGTGGTCACGAATGGACTGCGGCTGCGAGGTCTCCTATAGTCAAACCATGGGGAACCCATAAATTTATCTTCTTTTATTCTTAACCTTACCCCGTATTATATCAGATGATATCGAGGTCGGCTACTTAATCTAGGGGATTTGACTGGAACACCAGTTTTTACACATGCTGCCATCTGACCTCTGCAAACCAGAAGCGAAACTAGGCTCAAACCTAGATTAGATCGAATTCAGTTAATCCGGGTTACCTCACGATGTTCAAAGTTTACATTCCGGATTTCAACTTATAATAGTCAGATGGACCGTTTATAGTGAGAGTGGCTGTAATTTCTTACCTACAAAACTTACGACTTGAATAAAATAACGACACGTCTCTAAACTGTATTCTATTTAACAAAAAAACAAATGAAATCACGCGCACGCACGCACGCACACACGCACACACGCACACGCGCTCGCACGCACACATTGGCATAGGCACAGACACCTCAAACTTATAACACGCATCGTTCCGTCGGTGGTAAAAATAAAACAAGCTATTAGAAGTAATAAATGTTTATTAAAACACGATTGAGACAAAAAAAGTAACAGCGTTAAAATTGTTTTCAAAATGAAAAGACTTTACAATTACGCATGTAACACTATTCAATTGAATCATACTTCATTATTCTATCTATATTAATGACCTATCTCAGTGTACCCTCAAAATATTTGTTTATTGCCTTACAAATTAATAGAAGAATAGATTTTCATTGGAATATGTTACAATAAAATCATTTTATTACAGATATAGACAGTAAAAGTTTTGTATATATTTAAACGTTTAACAAAAGTATATGTATATTATGTAATATACTTCATCATGATGGAATTTGTTATTATCCTATTGTTAATCTACACTGCAGTCAATATCAAACAAGAAATACTTTAATTACACTTAATCCGTGGTGGCTCAGTTGAGCATTTTGTTAGACGAAGGTCGTTAGTTCGAGTCCCGTCACATGAATTTTAAATCTTAAAAGAAATCAATTACAATGGCACAAGATCATATGTGAATTAAGAAATTTAATGTAAAAATTAGGTACACTCGCCTTATATATTATCCGAGAAAAATTTAAGCAAACTGTTAACGCATGTAGCTATCAAAAGAAAATTAATACAATCGAGTTATATGTAAAAAATAGAATTTACATTTTCCATCGTCGGCACTTGGTGGAACTCCATTGCATCAAGTTTTTAAATAACACTTGTAATATTCCACATTTCTTTCATTATAATTAGTTGCAAAACCCTGATAATGGTTTAAAAACCAGTTGGTTTAAACGTGGCCAATATAACGTCTCATGGAAATGGGCATGTGACATTTAAAAAAAACGCGTTTTAATATTTAAAAAAAACTAAACTCAGACCGCTATTTATAAGACGAACCAACATTGTTTTGTCGCATTTCATATTAGTATGGACAAACAGAACAACCTCGGTTCATCACTTTATTTATAACAGCGAGATCGCGGCGCACTTGCCTTATATCATAATTAAAAATTATATGTAAAACATTAGAAAATAGCTTGATAAAACGTAGCTCGTCACTAAAATACATTAAAAAATACGATCACGAGAAACAATATTAAAAAAAAATATTAACAATTAAAAAAAACGTGGCCCAGGAACACGTAGGTGGAATCCTAAAGCTTCTAACAAAGTTTCATTAACATTATATCTCTCTATTTGTGTATTATTTTACTTACTACTATTCAATTCCTACACTATAGTGACACGCTTGGTGAAGACGCACTGCGGCCATTTTGTTATATCTATTCAATTCGTAATGGGAAATTACGTCACTGCGTAAATAAAATCTTATGCAAACATGAGTGAACATAATATTTCTGTTGAAGTAAATGAAGCACACTCTTGTTCAGTTGTTCGACGTTGTCGCCTGTGTGTCCTGTAAAAAAGATTTTCCTTAAGAATAATTTAATCAAACAATTTTGAATCATTTTTTATTAAAATTATTTAAAACTAGCTGCATTATTATTTAGTTCATACAACATTTTATCCTTTCACCTTCTTTTTTGAATTTTATAAAATCCTTAAGAGGAATAGATCACATCTTGCCCAATTTCCGCTGACTTGCTATATATATGACATTATATTTCTCTGAATTTTTCTTTCAATCGTATTGAAATATAGCCTTTATTTCAATACTAGATAGTGTAGCTTTATGATTGTGAAAGAATGTTCATGATCGGTTCAGTATTTCCAAAGAATAGGAACAGTCCCAACAGATCGCCGGTTTTTATCCGGCTCGAAGGATCAAAATAATGTACGAAGCTGATCCTGCAGGATATTCGAAAAAAAACATAGCTGTGAGAATATCAACATAAAGTTATCAAAAAAGAAGGCAACCGTGCCGCGCAACACTCTCATCATGGAATAAAAATAATATAACATGTAATTTTAATAATGAACAGCAATGTATCCATATATAATTCATATTGGTTTGTTCATTTAATAGTTATATTAACATGTTTCTAAATATAATGAAAGCATTAAAATGCCATAAAAGATATTATTTTTAATTATTTAAATAGTAAATTTAATAACATACAGTTTGTTCGACCTGTATCCCGGCCCAGGCGACAAACGAGGGCAAGTCCCGCACGGGCAGGTCGGCGGCGAGCGCCTTCACCCGCAAGTTGCGGTCGTCCGTCAGCAGCACCACGGTGCGCACACGACGCGCCGCGCCCGCGCCGCTCGCGGCTCCATTGACCTCACTAGACTCTCCTTCTTCTTTTTGCGCTTCTATATGTAAAACAATTGTAAAATCACATCATTTCCATAACAGCGCTTAGATATGTTCAATTTACTTTTAGAAATAGGTACAGTTAATTTTAAGATTATAATATGTAGTACACAACGTCTACCCTTGATCTAGTTACGTATTTGTTATTTTTCAATTATTAGTAATAAATGAAAAAGTGTGTTTTGAATTTAAGAAATGAATATGGAGAAGTATCATCAAGCGCCACCGTTGAATAAATAAAATATAGAATACAATAAAGAACACAACAGCTATATTTCATTTGACTAGCTTCTTAGTCGAGGGGTTAGCGTATACGCCTAAGGCCACTGGCCAACCGCGAGGCTCGGGTTGGAATCCCAACAGGGGCAACCATTTGTGTGATGTCTGTATTTCTGTGTCTGAACGTTTATTAAATATATTGCGATCATTGACTAGCAGCAGCAGCAGCTTAAGCGGATACCTAATTTAGACATTTTATCATTTCAATACTTATAAACAGGAGGTTGTAACATTTTTGACATTTATTTAATTAATTTAGTTCAATGTCAAGTGTTAGAAAATTGTTTAAACACTTGTACACTTTCCACTTTTGAGTTATGACGTATAATTATTTTTTATTTTTTTTTATAATTGAATTGTACAATGTGACTACACTTGTAAAGCATTGGTGTAAACTGTAATGTTACTAGTTTTCTGTAATACATAAATAAATATGTAATAAATAAATATCACAAAATAAGAAAATTATATGCATATAATTCGTTTAGTTTGGGGTCAATTTTTCCGTCTTTTTTTTTAAACAAACTTATAAACATACAAAACTTTTAAAGACATAAAACGAACATTTAAATTGACCAAGAGAAATACTAATTCTATTAATATTTGACAGACTGGCTGGACATGAGAGAAAATATATAACAAAAATATTACAGGTCATTGTACGCATAACAAATTTATCGTATCAATTTGTTTGAGTCGTGACTCGATTTTTGATCTACCCACGACTGGTGAAATATAACCGTCCTCAACAGGAGACTGTTTTAAAAATCTGAAATTCTTTCAAATCATAAACAGTATCGGAATAGCAAAATATATATAGCAAAATATCTTAAAGTCTCACAAATCACGCCTCTGCAAACGAGCGTATTTTCACGCCAGCCCGGGTTCGAATCCTGAGTAGGGCAATTTGGCAGGTTTTTTCTGTTTGAAAAATAAAACATTGCCTGGGATTGACCTAATTTCGTCGGTTAATTTGCCTACCGCTTCAGCTTTACGGGCGTAACAATATTTATGTGTTTTTAGTGGTTACCTTGATCCCGAGTGAGGTTCTCCTGCAGCTTGATTGCGGTGGCGAGCACGCGATCATCGTTGGAGGCGCGTTCGCTGTCCTGCTCGGCGGTGAACGCGCACGAAGCGAGCAACGTCCCGCGCGTCGTCGCGAACTTGACCCCCGCCACGGGCGCGCTCAACCAGCTCATCGCCTCGCGCGCGTTACCCCCCACACGAGAACACTTCGTCAAACCCTCCAATTCCGACACAACTGCAACAATGGTTAAAAGGAGAATCTAATCAAAAAATGTTATTTTTTGGGGCTACATGTGAAATTTAATTCACGTTAAAAAATAAATCCAAATATGATGTTATAGATATGTAATTTGATTAAGTAAGTTTGTCATTTTTTTTCAGTAGAACTTCCTCATGGTATGGTATTGTTTCTATGTGGTAATAGGAGGCTGACATTTGCAATATTTGTAGTTCCACGTTCCTTAATCTCTTCATGCAAACACGCCGTTTTCTATGGTATCTATGGTGTCTATACGCCACGGTTGTCTCTTACCATCAGGAGACTGTTCGCTGTCTTATCCTATAAAAAGATAGGTACTATGTAGTGATCAAGACATACCGAAAATACAAAACGATGTTAAGAACACCTCTGCAACCCAAAAGGGAAACCCGACCCAGTCCTAGGTTAGGTCGAATACACTAATTAAATCTTGCTTACAATTTTTTCCTTCACCGTGAGGCCATTCAAAAAATGTCTTAAACTAATTGTTATATGGGAGCGCTGACCACTCGACCAAAGAGGCTCTAACACATTCACACCAGTCACGAATTATAAAAAAATATAGATAATAAATTTAAATCACAATTAAAACCATTGGTCAATAAGTTAATGTCACATTATAAAAGGTATGATTGAATCCTAAAAATAGATAAATAAAAAAACCGGCCAAGTGCGAGTCGGACTCGCGAATGAAGGGTTCCGTACCGTTACAAAAACGGCAAAAAATCACGCCCTTGATAATATATTTATTTTATTCTGTTTTTATCTGTGAAAATGTCAACTGTCTAGCTATCACAGTTTACGAGATACAACCTGGTGACAGACAGATTGTGAAGTCTCAGTAATAGTGTTCCGTTTTTAGGGTTCCCAAAGGGTAAACACTGTCCGTCTGCCATTCTGTCTGTTACTAGGCTATATCTCATAAACCTTGATAGTTAGAAAGTTGAAATTTTCACAGATGATGTATTTCTGTTGCCGCTTTGAAGACAAATACTGAAAACGGAATAAAATAAATATATCAAGGGCGCTCCCATAAAACAAACGTAATTATCCTTTGGGTGCGGAACCCTACAAGTTTTCACACAAACACATAGTTTTTGCAGACACGTAATATATTATTAATATTTGTTGACATTAACTTATTGCGTAATTTGAATATGTTCGATTAGTGATCAAAACCGAATATTTATCATTACAATTTTTTTTTTAACTTTTGACTGTCAAAAACTGCGAAACAAAATGGATTGGTCGACAAAGGAGAAGAGACAGTTGATGGTTTCCCGCGGCTTTGGACATTTTTTATATGTTTTTATAGAATTTGCAGGCAAACAAGTTTAGTTGTTGAGTTTACCGAATCACAAAAAAAGTGAGCACTGGCGTCATTACGTCACAAAACCTATGCTCAAACAAACGAATATAGGTTACCCCTTATTATAAGCAGCTTGCTTACAAATATTATAAACTAGCCGTGCCGGCGACTTCGTTCACGCAGTTTTTATATTATTGTTATATTTCATACATTTCTAAAATAAAAGTAGTCTTAAGCTATTCATACATCAGCTGTCTGCCAGTGTCTTCAGAGATTAGCGGGTACAAACAGACAGACAGACTTTAATTAACGCATAAGTATATTTGCAGTACCTTGTAGATATACATAATATGCATCTAGTAAAAACTGGTTATCCTAATATTACATAGACACTCCAATTTTGTCCGATTGTTTGTTTTTTCCGGCTCTGGAACGGCTCGACCGATTTTGACAGGACTTTTCTAAGTAGGTAGGTCTGTATGTATGGATGTTTGTTACTCTTTCACGGAAAAACGACTGGACGGATACTTTTTAACCGACTATATTAAAAGAGGGATTTGTTTTTACGCAATAAGTATTACAAGTCGGCTTAAATTTTGCTATTTGAGAGTTCTCTATGTCGACAACTCATCTATGTTCTTAAAGAAATTTACTATGGCGAAGGCAGTGGGCGGAAAACTGCCTTAAAATAATTAAATTCAAATGCGGGCAAAATCGCGAACGTAGTTACTTCAAAATTAAAAATACTCTAAAAGTGCAGGCCACTAATTCAATATACATACATATCTTTACTACGTATACAATTTACGACGTACAACTTTTATAGGTGTACTATCTTTCCGCCCGCGGCTTCGCCCGCGTGAATTATTTTAATTACCCAGACAACTTTCAAAGGGCAGACATTTTCCCGACTTACTTATTGCGTAAAAACATACCCTCTTTTTATGTAGTCGGTTAAAAGTAGCCTATGTCTTTCCTTAAGGTCCACTCTATCTCTATACTAAATTTCGTCAAAATCGGATCAGTATTTAGGCGTGAAAGCGTAACAGACAGACAGATAGACAGAGTTACTTTCGCATTTATAATATTAGTACGGATACGTACACGTCGTAAAATTTGACAAGTTTCACGACGTACACGCACCAGTAACATACGCGGTGTCTATAGCTAACGGTTGTCTCCTACGATTAGGCTCACGAGGGCCGGCTGCTTGTTGATGCTATTTGTCCTCGTTACCCGCGGAACGAGCGAATCGTAAACATATTCCAAAACAAATGGCGCCTAATTAATTTTTTGCCAAAGAAATGGGTGGTCATTTGAAATGTAATGGTATTTGTGTTGGGACGGCCGTGGGCGGTCAATCGTCCAACCAGTTTGAACAACCGTTTCATCCGCGTCACAAATTGATTTCTAATGTGATGGTGATGGATAAGTTCTGCTCAAGTATCTGTGTCAAATCATTGGTGTTGGAACAAGTATTGTTATTGGAACAAGTATTGTTATTGGAACAATTATTGTTATTGGAACAATTGACCGCCTCGTGGGACGAGGGACTAGCGTACACGTCTAACCTCAACGACTAACCGCGAGGCTCGGGTTCGATTCCCAACGGGGACAGACATTTGTGTGATGAACATATATATCTGTATTTCTGGGTCTGGGTGTTTATTAAATTTATACTTGAACATATTTAAGTATTTCTATCTAGTACTAGTATCATAGGCTAACACCTATAACACAAGCATTTAATTTGATTCCTTTGGGGTTAGATCAATTTGTGTAATTTGTCCAGTAATATTTATTTATTATTATATTATTACTTATTGTTATTGGAACAATTACTGTTAGGGCGCGTTTATGTGTCTTAAATTTCGTCAACGCGGCGGCTGCGCGCTAGCTGTTCAGCCATAGCAAATGTATGTTTTATTAACTAGAACACAGGCTTCAAATGCTTTTCAACTTTCAATCAGACGGACGGACGGACGAATGAACAGACAGACACTGTGTGTGTCTGTTTGTCTGACACAAATTCTAAAAGATGTTGTTTTGGTATATGTACCTTGTAAATATACATATGAACTTAGTAAAAAGCGGTTATTTTAATATTACATACACTTTATTTGTATAGATATGTTTATATGAAGAGAGTTATGAATGTGGAAGAAGCTTGATTAGTATTTAGAAATCATTACACTGATCTGATCTGACTGATCAATCTCCTACACCCAAATGGCGGCAGAAGAAGCTAGCGGCAACTTCAAGGGGTTGCAAAAAAGCCTACACTGACAATGAGAGATATTTGTTACACTTGTATATTAAAAACACATTAGGTTCATTAACCTTGTCACTAATAAAACATACATTAGCACGATATTTATTACCAGAGACAAGTCTTATCTATTCCCATGTAATTAATCAGATCAAAATATGAATAAAATATATTTAAACAGTTAAGCTTATTACTCTTATGACTCATCATTATGATATTTTTAAGCAAAAAAAAATTGGAGTGTCTCTGTGTAATATTAAAATAACCGCTTCTTACTAGATGCATATTAAGTATGTTTACAAAAGGACAATTTTTTTATATGGAATAAGGAAACGACGCACACGGCTCTCCTGATAGTAAGAGACAACCGTGGCCTATAGACACCATAGTTGTTGTTAGTACGCACCTAACATCGGCCAATGTCTTGTGGCCGATGTTAGACCTGGTTTTGCAAGTCTACCGGCTACCCTACCCTCCAGACTGGAACACGACAATGTCATTATGACGGTTGGAATAGGTAAGGCATATACGAAAACAGTTAATTTTTAGAATTTTTCACTATCTGTTTGTACCCGCGAATCTCTGAAACGGTTGGAGGGATTTTGACGGGACTTTCAGTGGCATACAGCTAATTTAATAAGGAACGCCTAAGCATTTTTTAAAGAAATGTATAAAATAAAATAATTAAATAAAAACACGGAAGAAGTCGTGGCCACAACTAATCAATAATAAAAACTCTATCGTAAAAAACAACTTTATCTTCGTCAAAGTTTTCTACCGTTTCTACATCAGATGTTATCGGAATCGGCTACCTAATCTAGGTAAATATTTCACCTAACTCCCATGTGACAATAGGGAATATGCGTGTGATTTAGATTTGGCCCAAAAAAATAACTTATAATCTTTGTTGCTGAAGAAATATACCCACATAAATATTTTTGCCAATATGCAAGTTTTTTTTCGTAAAATTAATTCTTTAAAAGTACTATTTTTGAATTCCTTCGCAAATTTCGAAAACGCTACGCTATTGTCGAAACGAAACGTGACGTCATGGTCCAATGTCAACGACATGTCAATTGATATCCTTCTTTTTACATCTTTGAGCATAATATGAAAATTTTCGCACATAGGGACAATACATCTCACTTCCCAATGTATGATGACGTCAGAAATAAGACGCGCTAAAATGGCGGTGTTTAAATCATCCGAAAATTATGATAATTTGGATATTTTTTTATTATCACTCTTTTGCAAGTGCTATGTAATTACTTGAAGTATTGTTAAAAAAACATGCATATTCCTTATTACAGCGAAACGAACAAACCAGGTAATATTTAAGCCAGCCTCGGTAGCCTAGTGGTACGAGCTTCGGATTTCCATTTTGGTAGTCCATGTTCGAACCTCGCCATGTACAATTGAGTTTTTCTAACATAAGCACATTTTTGAGTGCTCTTACGGGGAAGAAAAACATCGTGAGAAAACCGGGGATTAGCGCCTAATATGGCGACGGACTTGCCACTTGTTACGTCATGGGACTTAACATAGTCGGCTATATTATACAGTATACAATAATATGACGACTTCAAAAATACATCTGACTTGAGTGATTTGTCTGTATATTTTTAAGATAAGTTCATTGGGGTTTTAAATGTATTTATTAGTCATATCGAGATTTTGTTTTTCCCATTGCGTTCCCACATTTGCGACACTTAGAACATTCGAGACTGATGACTCATTGGAGACGACACGCGAAGATAGGTACTACTTATTCAAAATCGTATTTTTTTTTTTTAAGTCACAAGAACTTAGCGGAAATTGTAAATATTAATTGATCTTTTAAAAGTATTTTTATTGATTTAATATCAACGACGCAATAACCGGATCCCCGCGAGCATTGCGTTTTTAAGCCGTTACTCTACTACGTATATTGGTTTAAAATGTATTTATTTGTAAAATAAATCACTCCCACCCACTTTTGTTATTGATTTTTACTTTCTATTGTAAGTTTTTTTAACCGTCTTCAAAAAAAGAGGAGGTTCTCCTGTGTGGGAATAATTATTTGACAAATAAATAAATTTTCAAACAATATACATAGTTCATAGTTACATGTGTTCACGGATAACTTCGTCGTTTGTGAACCGATTTTGATTTTTCTTGCAGGAAAGGTGATGGTGATACTTCAACCGGGAACTGATGATGTCATCATAGAGAAATTGAGGGGAGCTTTCACAAATTGTAGTGCGTTTGTGAATTGTTTTGTGATATGAATTAAAATAAAAAGAAAATGTTAAACAAGTTGAAGTCAGGTTTTTGTAATTTTACTGTGTTGTACTTGTTGTGTAAACACCCCATCGGTCAACAATACCGACACGTATATTATTAAACACAAATAAAACATTGATTATCACTGAGACCCATGCAGACGTCTCATGTAGTATTTCACAAAAATCACTTCGAGAATCGAACCCGAGTTCTCAACATCCTCAAGCGACGTCTCCATCAAGAGGGTTATTACTTTTTTTAAAACCTTTTAGGACTATGTATCTTATTAATAACAGATAAAGCTATGAATCCGTGACTCACCGACGAGGGGCACGGCGAGGCAGTACCCGTGACGCGCGGCGGCGAGCGCGGCGCGCAGCAGCGGCAGGTGGTCGATGAAGCAGTTGGTGTCCGCCACCACCCACCGCGGGACCACCTCCACCTCCACCGACACCCAGTCGCTGCCCAGCAGCTCCTGACACACACACATATCCCGTGTAAGAGTGGGCAAAATAATAGTAGGGGAGCTCGAGCGGGAGAGAGAGTAACTCGAGCGAGTCAGATTATGATATGGTAAAGGTATCTACTATAAGGTACCATCGTTGAACACCTCCATTGCATATAAAATCTATATATAAAGGCGCACGTGTAGGGTAGTCTGTGTAATGTTTTTTGGCTTGAAAATATACTCCGAAGACGTCAGATTAAGATACGGTGGATTCATTACATGTCAATAAGTGTATTAAGTATACATTTAAGATATACTGGAACACCCACGATTAACCAAGGTACTAGGGCCCTTTATGTGGTAGGTGGCAAGACTATCGCCACTTCGGGCACATTCCGATCTCGGGCAATGTAATGCTTAGGTACTCAGAATAATCTAATAAACACTTAAAGAAAAGTTGCCCCACGTGGGAACTGAATCCAGGACCTTACGCGACTAACGGTCTTAACAGGCTACACCCGTACCGTTACACCACAGAGGCGATAAAGTTTAAATAATAAAAAAATATAATTGAAAAGTACCTGCATACGTTGACGTCGTCGTTCCAACGTAGCTTTGCGAGATTCGAGTTGTTCCTTTCGTCTAAGAAGTTTTTTCGTCGCCTCGTCGGTTCCTTCGTGTAATTCTTCGTTTAGGCTAGTCGGTCCACTTGCCACCCCGCTACCACTGTCATCGTCCTCCGAATCTTCAGACTATTGATTAAACATTTCAACTTCAAATAATTGATAAAATCAGGCGTTACCCTACGAATATTTTTATTTTAATAAAAACGAAAATATTATTATGCCGCAATATATTGCTGCTTTTGGTAGGAGTTCTAGCAAAAACATCAATATAGTGCGACTCGATCAAGCAAGACACACAATTCACTTAATTAACGAATGAATGGTATATTCTGCTTGATCAAGACGCTCTATACAACTGTTTTTGGCGGAAGTATGCAAAATAATAATTTAACTAAATAATAATAACCGAACTCATAAGAACAATTATTAGCCATATCCGGGCAAACCTGGGACCTCGTGCGTCAAAGTCTAACACCGACTAAGCTCGACCACAGAGGCGACTATAAAAAGGTTACTAAAAATCACCTTATACAAAAATCCCTATAGAAAAATCCTTACCAAATGCTGTAGTAACGGAGTGTAGTTCGACTGTGTTCGTTGGACGGCGCTCACATAGCGAGGTTGACAGTCAGTTGGGAACTCTAACTTCAGTACTGGCGGTACGACACCGACTAGATACCTAAACAAATCAATTAAAACATATATAAAATTTTCTCCCATGTTGGTCTGTCTCCCCTTTGTAGAACAGACCATCTGTCTCTCTACCAGGCAGCTCGTATGAGGCGAGCATAGGTTAACTGGGACATTTTCAATATGACCACTGGTGGTAGAGAGCTGTGCATCAACTCTCCCGGATGGGAATCCAACTGCCATCATAATGACACCGTTGTATTTCAGTCAAGAGGTTAGGGTAGCCCGTTGACTTACACATAAATTGTCTCTTACCATAAGAAGACCCGTGTGGTAGTTCGCATTTAGAAGCGTCTATCTTCTTTAGTACAATCTCTTATACTCAGCTTCTTTGGGCAGATTTGTTTCGACAATCAGTAAATAGAGGAATTTTCTTTAACTTTGTACTGTCACCGATCACTTTCTGAATTTAGAAAGGCCCATCAAGTCAGGACTCATACCAATAAACAAAAAAAACTTATTTTTTTATTACTCTTACAACAATTTGGAAAGCCAGTCAAGCCCGTCGCCAGCCGAGAGAAGTTACTTTACCGTTCACCATATTTCTAAATAAATATATTGAGTGCTAACTGAGCCACTGCGGACTTCTGATACCCGTGCTATTGAAAAATCCCCGTACATTTCGAGTTTCAACTTATGATAGTTGAACCATTTATAGAGAGAGTTGTTACGTCTGTAATTCCTGAACAACAGAACATAAAAACTTAAACAAAAAAGGTCGGAACAGACAATAAACGAAATTAGACTTTTTTTAGGCAAACACTCGATGGATGCCTACCTAGAAACAGCCTATTCATTCTAGCCTTAAACATAGCTCGCTTTACAATCCAAACGTATAGTGATTAGATAAGTGGCGAGCGAACTCACTCGGTGCCGAAGAAGAGCAGTTTCCGTACACGGAGTGCGTGCTCGGCGACGGCGGGCGGCAGCGCTGCGCGGAGCCACGCCCCCGCCGGCTCCATGTACATCAGCGGCGTGAACCCGCCCAGCGACGCGTCCTCTGGCAGCCGCACGCTCGTGCATCCTACATATACACACTTTACTCTCTACGGCTCGACGTCTACTGAGCACCACTAGTACACTTGTCAGGTAAAAAAGATTAACTAGTATAGCGGAAAAAATAATCGATTCATGATCCGAAGCTTTAACTTGTCAGTGTTCAAAAGCCATAAAGTTGACTAATGCCGGTTAAATAACGTATCCACAGTTAGAGATGGGCTTACTAGAGTTTGGGCTCTAACATATTTTTTTAATTATTAAAAAATAACACTATAGCACTATCTCTTATCGTTGATAAGTTATTGAAACCGGCCATAATACAGTAGGTATATTCTTGGGGGTTGGAGATGGCTTGGTCAACACATTTCTGATATTATTGGCATGGGGATGTGAGGGCCCTATCGCTCAATAGTGGAATAATTTAGTTTACTATTCAACTAGTGATTTGAATTAGATTAGACGGTTCTAATACTGAATTAGATTAGACAGTCCTAATACCTATAATAAATAATAAATATTACTTACTGAATAAATTACACAAATTAGTCTAACACAAAAGTAAGAAAATTGTTCGTGTTATGGGTAACAACGATACTAACACATTAAAATACTTAAATGGATACAAGAATATATATTTCATCACACAAACATCTGTCCCCGTCGAGAATCGAACCTAGGGGTTAGTCGATGGGGTTAGGCTTGTACGCTAGCCCCTCGACCAACGAGGCGGTCATTTCAAAGATAATATGAGTACTATAAGATTACAAGAGAAATACATACAGAATCATAATTAATATTTAAAAAAACGCATATATTGTTTACAAATAAATAGATGAACAAATACCATCACGCTCGTATCTCCGAAACGGTTGGCAGAGGAACACACTTACATTACATATGCACCCGCGATATATATCTTATAAATATTGTACTTGTCTTATAATCTTATAAATATTATAAATGCGAAAGTTTGCATGTTTTTTTGCTTGTTTATTACTCCTTTACGCGAAAATTACTAGACGGATTTAGATGAAACTTTACATTAAGATAGCTTTAACATCAGAATAACACATAGGCTACTATTTTTAACCGATTACATTAAAACGTAAGTAGGTATGTTTTTACGCAATAAGCATTATAAGTCTGAAAAAATAATCACACTTTTATAATTAATGCGGGCGAAGCCGCGGGCGGAAAGCTAGTGTTGTATGATTATTAAAAATATAAACACTTTTGTTTCATAGTCTTTATCTTTGTATGTGGGATAGCGTTCGAAAAACAACGTAAAAATATGATATTTTTTTATATCTTCAAAAGTTGTAACTAATGTTTCACGGATTGTAAATCAATACAAAACTTTAGCATTTTATTTGCAGTTATTTTTATGCGTTATAAACAAACATTTAGATATATCAAACATCAGGTTTCTTTTATTTTTCCCAATAAGTCAATGGCCTCACTGGGATATTTTTTAATACAAAATCTCAAACTCAGCTTGAGCAATACACTTGTGTGATTTTATAAATCGCCTCTGAGCGTAGTACTTGGACGCACGAGATGCCGGATTCGATTCCCGGGTTACTTGTTCTTATGAGAACTTTTTAGTTTATCTGAAAAACATAACATTGTCTGAGATTGTGTTTATGCCCGATTTGGTGACTGGCCACCTATTACATCATGGGACCTGATATCGTCTGCTTATTATAAATGTATAATATACCTCTACCAACCTCTTTGGAGATATAAGCGTAAGGATATTATTAATCTATACAAATAAATAAAATTGGAGTGTATGTATGTCATATTAAAATAACCGCTTTTTTCTAAATGCATATGTATGTTTATAAGGTAGTACATATACCAAAACATATTTTTTTCTGTCTGTCTGTTTTTACCCGCTAATCTCTGAAACGGCTGGACCGATTTTGGCGGAAATTTCACTGGCAGACAGCCAAAAAATGTGCAAACTAAAATCCGTACTAATATTATAAATGCGAAAGTAACTCTGTCTGTCTGTCTGTTACGCTTTCACGCCGGTTATGATGAAATTTGGTATGAAGATAGAACTAAAGTTGGGAAAGGACATAGGCTAAT
>DVZL01002418.1:0-15517 GCA_018236625.1 Lasaia peninsularis
AGGGAATGGTCATTTAGGTAAATAGACTTAATGAACCGACTGGACATTCCAGTAATAAGACCTAAAGTGCCGAGAGGAGCGATACTTTTGTAAAGCTTTAATTTCTTGCTTTGCTTCGAAACATTTTTATTTCTGTTAACCTAAACTTTGTTCCAAAAAGAATAAAACAAAAAGTTGGATGCAAGGTAAAAACCGACCGCAATAATAAACAAAACTTTCGAACTCAACCCCAAGTTTTGGAGCAATAAATAGCCTGCCATATTTTCTTTTAGTTTGATAGAGTGAATTTCTCAAGTTCAGTCACAGACGATTAATCTTGGGACTTTTTGTGTTCCTCCCACTATTTACTTTGAGTTTAGGTTGCTCATAAAAAATTCTAATATAGTTTAGGATCCCGCTATCAACAACCTTCACCGAACTGGTTAATGGATGAATGATATTTTTCATCAAATAAAATATGTCAATAAATATCTTGTAGATGGGTTGTCTAAAAAACGTCGTCGTTATTTTTTGTTTGTTTGAACATTGAGAAGAGATTTGTGATACACTTCCACATACGCGAGAGTAATTGGTCCGCTGAAAGCTATTGCAGCGGATATTACCCTGAAGTTGATTGGATGCGCTCGCTCCTACGATGTTTTTTTAAATCTACAATTATAAGGAAATTTCTTCTATACTAGCTATTGCCCGCGACTCCGTCCGCGTGTGCTATATTCCCGTAGCAATGATTAGTCTCATGCAAAAATTAGTATTTCTATGGAAAAAAATCACTGATGGTACCTAGAGTGCTTGAGGGATCAACGGTCTTACCTAGTCCTGCCACTATAATGTCATTGTCGTGTTCCGGTCCGGAGAGTAGGGAAGGCAATAGATTTACACATAAGGTCTAACAGTCCGACCACAAAGTAGCGGGGCACATCTATGGTGTCTATAGGCCACGGCTTACCAACAGGATGTTATGTCTTATCACATAAAAAAATACAGTCTGGACTAACTTCTTTCCCACAAAAAACAATAAATAAAATCAGACTGTTCAAGAATTAAGGAAAACTTTAGATTTTACTATATGCATAAAACGTGTTTTTTGCCATTTTGTACTGAACCCTTCGTGCGCGAGCCCGACTCGCACTTGGCACATTTCACTAGATATTCCATCAAAACAAACACTGTATTATTCTAAGTTTAGTGGATAGTAGCGTAGATTGTGTTTTTGTACACATTTCTATATTCCTTAGATATATAAAATCACTTTCCCCCTACAAAGAACTATTATATATTGATATAACAGAATTAATATATATTCTTTAAAATGTCCTATATAACAATAACCTGTATTTTAAGAGTTAAAAACGAAACCCTATTACTAATACTTCGCTGCCCGTCCTTCTGTCTGTCACCAGGCTGTATCTCATGAACCGAAATAGTTAGACAGTTGAAATTTTCACAGACGATGTATTTCTATTGCCGCTATAACAACAAACACGTAAAGCATAATAAAATAAACACAGAAAAGGTGATCCCATACAACAAACTTATTTTTATTTTGCCGTTATTATAGATAATGGTACGGAACCCTTCATGCGCGAGTCCGATTCGCACTTGACGGATTATTAATGTATACGTGTAACAAATACTTGTGGTTGTTTGTATCAAATACACAGTCTGTAATGTTTTATTTATTGTACTTGATTATTTTTAATAGTAATTAAGCATTATTATTAAAAATATTAGCGTTTTGCATATTTTCTCCTACACATAAACTATAAATGTGCCAAATTTCATACTCCTCCGTCCGCAAAAGTCGGAAAGGGTTCTAAGTTTTTGCTTCACGTATTAATCTACACAAATATATAAAATTGGAGTGCCTGTATGTGATATTAAAATAACCGCTTTTTACTAAATTCATATGTATATTCACAAGGTACATATACCAAAACAACATTTTTTTAGAATTTTTATCTGTCTCTCTTTTTGTACTCGCTAATCTATGAAACGGCTGGACCGATTTTGACGGGATTTTTACTGGCAGACAGCTAATTTAATAAGGAATAGTCTAGGCTACTTTTATTTTAAATTGTTTTAAAAATGTATCAAATAAATTAATGAAATAATAACACGGACGTAGTCGCGGGCACAACTAGTATAGAATAAAAGAAATATTTAATCAGCCCGATGACTGGAAAATGAGACTGAGTTTATAATTTGTAAATTGTTTCTCTGATTTGTATTCCGTGGTGGTTGGTATGTGTCAAATACTGGTAACAGCGCTGGTTCGCATTTCGCAAATCAAGTTGGGGGTGGGTGCCCTGATAGGGGCTCCATTTCCACTGATTTTTAAAGACACTATGTTACTCTAAAGTTCCAAAATGATTGCACATTGAAGTGTCTGTTTAATAAAAACTTTTTACTAAATACATAAAGATACATACATAAAAAAATATTTTTGGACTTTTTGCCTGTCCGTCTGCTTATTCCAGCTAATATCTGGAACGGTCGGACCAATTTTCAAGAGGATTTCACTGATAAATAGCTGTTGAAATAAGAAGTAACTTAAGCTACTTTTATTTAACTCAATTCAAACGCGGATTAATTCGCAGACACAGTAAGTAGCACAGTCACACACAGTAGACAATTTCATAGTACGAGTATGAAACAAAGTCGCTTTCTCTGTCCCTAATCCCTATGTATGCTTAAATCTTTAAAACTATTTAATGGATTTTGATGCGGTTTTCTTGAATAGATAAAGTGATTCAAGAAGAAGATTTTTATGTATATAACATGTACATATACCTTTGCGAAGCCGGGGCGGGTCGCTATTATATATATAATATAAAGTTGATTGACTAAACAAAAACTATAAGGATGAAGCTTACGCTTTAAAAGTTAAGGCTAAATTTTTATCGCCTCTGTGGGTTAGTGTAATTGGTGTCCGACGTTGACGCACAATGTCTCAAGTTCAAATCCTGGTAGCGCAACTTTTCCTATGAGTTTTTTCAGTTTATCTGAAAAACATATCGTTATGGCGATGAACTTGTCATCTGTTACATCTTGAGACTTAATCTCATTGGTTAATCGTGAATGCATATGTAAAATACCTAATTAATCCCTAATCCTTTGGAGATACGAGTGTGACAAACGAGATGTGTGTGTGATATTTATTTATTTTATAAACTGAAACTACTTGCATCAATCAATTAATATTTATTGTTTTATTAACAATTTTTCGTTCTTTATAAGACCAGCGACTATACAACATTTTCAAAACGGTACCAGGTTTATTCACTGACAACCTGACAAAAACGATGAATAGTCGCTCGATATATTATACTCCGAATCTAGTCGTCGTTACGCAATCACTTAAATAAACATTTACTATTGAATTGTAGTTATGCATAAATTAGAGAGTCTTACTTCCACATATATAATAAAGTCCTCGTATGTTTTCAATGAATCCGGGCAAGCATTTGAGACCTGTCACCCTTTGCGGTTAGAGAAAACTTGTAACTGTTGCTAAAATATATCCCAATATTTCCATACAAAGCGATATGGTCACCCTCGCCGTAGGCGCGGGGACCGGCAGTCTGCCGCCCGACGCCGGCCGGCGAGAACCGGTTTCCGCGAAAACTGTACCCAAAAGGAAACAAACTTCGTAAATCGTGGTGAAATTAATACGATGCTAAAGTGACTAACGAACATTGTCTCAGGTATCTATATATATTAACATATATAAAGTTTAGTAGATTTGTGCCTCAATTGTCTAGTAGTTAATACTTCGGACTTCAGGTGAGTCCAGGTTCGAAACCCGCCACGATCAAATCAATGACTTTTTCTGACTTATGTACATTTTTCAAGTGCTCTTACGGTGAGGAAAACATAGTGAGGAAACTCGGATTTATTCGTATTCGACCTAAAGGACTAAGGTCTGGTTTCTCTTCTATCTTGGGGAAGTAGAATAGTAGTAGTGTGTTAAAAATAAAGTTTAATAATATCCCAATTTATATTAGTCGTTTGCTAGTGAAAGTCCCATTAAAATCAGCTCAGCCAATACGGATATTATCTCAAACAAACAGACCAAAATTTGATAATAAGAAGTTTTAATTTTGACATAAATTGGTTTTAGAATTAAAAATTAATGTTAATTTTATTTATATCTAAAAACAGATTTTTTTAAAACGTTTGTATTTTTATTAATTGAGTTAATTCGTGCACTAATTGCTATGATAAAATGATTATTGCTTAATATTTTTTCAAAATAATCTGTAAATATAGAAAAATATTATTAGTTAAATTAAAATTATTATTAGTTAAATATGTTGTTATCATATTAATTAAACGTTTGTTGCACTGATGGTCAAAATAATATTTTCTTATTCTTATATTAAAATATCCGCTAATCAATACTACGTATTTATTAGGTTAGTTAGACAGGTTATTTATTGTAAGTAATCTCCAGATAGCACTTTTAGTTTCATAGGAAAAAAAGCTTGAATAAAAACTACCTTTTTTGAAACTACTTTATTATTAACCATTGAAACATCAATTTGGACTTTAAGTTTATTAGCGTAACAAGCTGACTGATTGCAAAAGCCTTGAAAACAAACTAGTTTTTTACACAGTACATACATTCACGCTAGAATTCTTGCGAGACAGGAACGCAGCTTTCTCCACATTCAGTACTCTCTTCATATCAATTCCTAAGAGTCCAGAAAAGAATCAAATCTGACATTAAATATATGTATATATATGCCTGCTAATAATTACCTCTATTAGTAAAAAACACGTTTTTTTTCGCCCCGAAGGGGTAGGGAGAGGCACTTATACACCCATGATTAGCCAACAATATTAGCTCCGATGACGCTGCAGGTAGCAAGTCTGTCACCATATCGGGCATAAGTCCAATCACAGATAACGTCGTATTTCTTTAAGATCAAAAATATCCGAGAATCGATCCTGTGACCTCGTGCGTCAAAATCGGACACAGATTCCACTCGACGTAATATATAATTTGTCATCTATATAAATAAAAATTGATCGTCAAATGTGTTGCTAAGCGAGAAACTCGAGAACGGCTGAATTTATTTCTCTAATTCTTTTCTTAAATCGCCTCTGTGTGGAACGGTACGGCTGTCGCCTGTTAAGACCGTGAGCCGCGTGGTTTCCCGGGTTCCATTCCCTGGTCGGGCAAATTTCCTTAAATGTTTTTCAGATTATTCTGAGTAAGCATAACATTGCCCGGGTGATAGGCTTGCCACCACATTATGGGTCCTAGTGCCTTGGCAAATGTGTGGGTGTTCTAGTATATCTACTGACTTACGAATCATGGCTATACTAGCACACCTCTGCATACCCCTATGGTGATAATAGGTGTGAAGGTACTTTTTTTAATAATATTCTTTGAAGTACGAGGGTACTTCTTAGGGAGAGATATTTTTTTTTAAATTACCTGAAAAAGTTAAAATACAACACTTTTCATTATTCCCATACAAAATATTTGCAAAAAAAAACAATCTAGCTTTCCGTTAAAAGCTATTTCTATCTTAAATACTTGACGTTGGTTACATCGTTCAGAAATTAATTTTATAACTCGAGATCTGCTGGATCAAATATAATGGTTTTTGATTCGTTGAATTTATCTCCGCCCCGAATAGCTGAATACATCTTAAAAACAATGAAAACTCGATGAATATATAATTAGGAAAGACGAATCATTTTTAATAAATACTTAGTACATGTCAAACATTTGTTGTCCATCCTGTCAAATACTGTAAGTAATAATTGACATTTATGCATGCGTTCAGAAATATATTTCCAAAAAGAATTTCCAAGATTTATTCTATAGGTTAACAAAAAAACATTTTTGTATTTCTTTTAATTTTTATTCTCTTTCTCTATATATTAAGTATATATTTCTCTGTATACTAAGGTTGCCTAGAAGAGATCGCTGACTGGCGATAAGGCCGCCTTTGTGTATCATTTAGTCTTTAAGTTTTATATTGTATTTCTTTTTTTTTTGGTGTACAATAAAGAGTTATTCTGTTCTATATTATTTATTCATCCTAAACAATAATAGAATAGGTACTTTTATATCTGTATTAATATTTATTTTGTATCATTTTATTATGTTCATCGAAGCCTAAATTTGTTTATCTAAAAGGTAACACGATATTCATAGACTGTTAAGTGGTACTAAGTCCACCAGGTCAGCTTGTTTAATATCAAAGTCATCCTGAAATCAAATCAATTTTTTTTTTATTATTTTGGCTCTGAATATAACTTTCGTCCGGTAAGCGCGGGGTACGAAGTTCTTCGGGACCGCTAGTAATTATAGAAATAAAATGTATTAAAGCATTAAATACATAATATATTTCTTGACGACATTGAAAATCTCTATACTGCAGAACTCCAATTACTTAAACGAGGGCCGAGCTTTAAATATCTTATTAAGAAACCGTAAAGAAGTGCAACTGAGCATAATCATTATACTGAGAAAAAGTAAAAAATCTCTAACTCTCTAACAATAGGTTCTTTATATTCGCCATTACCGGGCCCGCTTTATTATTATGAAAATGTTTTACGTGGCCAAACAAATGGTACCACAGTAAAGCCCGCTAACTCATTTCATTTGTTAGATAGGCGCCATCTTTGGGCATTTTATTAAATTAAGCTTTCAAAGTTTCTAAGGAAGGTTTATTCTGTCGGGAAATTAAAACCGTGAATAAATAGGTTTGATGGTATAATCGCCGCCTAACTTGGAGTACAGGGTGGGATTAGGTTGTTGAACTTTTTTATCTAAAATTAAAATTACGAGTTATTACTTATTATGTCATTTAAATACGATTATTCTGCAAAGTTTATAACAACATGAATATTATATAATTTAAATACAGTAAATACGCTGAAAGATACTTTAATTATATTTTTACATATTCCTACGTAAACATATTTTTAGAGTTTCTTACGCAAATACTAAAAACGGGAACCTGTTACGAAGAAACAGCCGAACGTCTGTCTAAATGTCTCAAACAGTTGATTTTCCCAGTTGAAATTTTCATAGATGTTGTGTTGCCGAAATCAAAAAATACTAAAAAAAAGAAAAAAATAAATACGTTAGGACTGCTCCCATACAACAAACGTGATTTTTTGCCGTTTTTATAGATAATGAAGATTTTAATGATGTAACGGAATGTCAGTTTCTAATTTATTAACTGACTAGCTTTCCGCCGTCGGCACATTTTTTCCAACTTATACTTATTGCATAAAAGCGTACCCTTTTTAATGTAGTTGGTTAAAAAGTAGCTTGTGTACTATGAAAATGTCTAAGCTACCTCACTGAAAAGTTTTATCCAAATCCGTCCAGTAGTTTATCGTGAAAAAGTAAGAAACTTTCATACTTACTACATCCATCATTACTTACAAACTTTCGCGTTTATAATATTAGTTGGATTTAAAGCCCACGATATATTAATGTCTATTTTTGAAGTTGTAGCTGCAAATTTGTGGATAGGATTCAAAATAAATATATGAATCATTTAGCGTCAAGTTTGCCGCCCCCATAAACCTGCCGCCCTGGGCGTCAGCCTACTCCGCCTGTTGATAAATCCGGCACTGACTTTGTTTTGTTTATCTGAATTTACGCCTAAATACGTGAACCAACTAAGACTGACTGACTGACGTAGACTTATCTAGGTCATAACCTAGATACTTTTTATCTTGAAATAGTGTTTTGATAACAAAATATTTTAAAATTCCATCAAAGCCTTAGACCACACTATTTAACACTTTTAAATTAGAACCTCTTTTCAAAATGTTGCTCTACCAGGCAGCTCGTTGCGGTGGTAGTGCTCACTGCTGTGTAGGAACTCGCCCGGGTACGGATCCACCGCCTTACCAATTCTTGTCACCGTAATGATGTTGTCGTGTTCCGGTCCGGAGGACTTGCACATCAAGTCGAACAGCTCGACCACGAGATAGCGACGTACCTACAATATCTATGGGCCGCAGTTGTCTCTTACCATCAGGAGAGCCGTGCGCTTGTTCGCTGTCTTATTCCATAAAAAACATATACTTCAAGTTTTTTGTATGGATAAAGGCATTCAATCAATCAGTTGCGATGTAATATTAAATATTCACGAACTCGTCCAGGATTTGCATACAAGTACATCCATAATTAACAACGCAAATCAATATAAAACCGTCCAAGTGTGACTCGGACTTGCGTACGAACGGTTCCGTACATATCTGTAAAAAAGGCAAAAAGTCACGTTTGTTATATGAGAACTCCCTTTCAATACTTATTTTTTGTTAGCTCGCGTGTGGTCTATGTTCCGAGGTAAGTTATAAGTAGGATACTTCTTCATCTCTTTTACTTACTTACTTTAGACGTTTCAGTGGTGGATAAAGCAATGAGACAACCGGGGCCTATAGACACCATAGATGTTGCAGCATTGTCAGGCTGTTTAACCTTATGTGCAAGTCTACCAGCTACCCTAGCCTCCAGACCGGAACACGACAATGTCACTATGGTGGCAGGAATAAGTATTGAGGTGGATCCCTACCTTGACTAGACCTACTGCACAGCACTCTACCACCAGTGGTCACGTTGGTAAGTGACCCAGTTAACCTATGCTCGCCGCTTACAAGCTGCGTGGTAGGGAGGCAGATGATTTGTTCTACATTATAAACATAAAAGTTTGTAAGCATGTATGGATGTTTGTTACTGAAAATTTACAGTAATATAACTTATAGATAATAATAACATATAGGCTACTTTTAATCGATCATATTAAAAAAAGAGGATATGTTTTTACGCAATAAGTATCGCGAGCGCATTCAAGCAGGAAACAAGAAGAAATTTTACAGACTGCATCGATCTTTTTTTCAAGTCATAAGTTCTGTAGTTCAGGAATTACAGATGTAACAGTTCCTATCGTAAATGATCCACTTAAGTATCACAACTTAAAACCCAGGATGTACAGGAACCTTAAAAAGTATAGGTAATCATAAGCTGACTCATGGACTTTATTATATGCAAAATATCCTCATTTGTAGAGGTTACACAAATGTTATATGTCGCCTGTCGTATAATTTTGAAACTCAAATACAACGTCAGGGATGATAAAGTTTCACCGTATTATTAACTCAGTTATTCTGAGGAAACCCTGGAAAACGCTCAGCTTCGTCCCGGCTGACAATTACTATCTGAGGCTTTCTATATTTTCTGAGGTGTGTATACAATTTTTCCGGAGGGTAGATCGCTCCCCCCCCCCCCCTCCCCAAGAGGTTCCAATTCAGGTTTCCCAAAATATTTTCAATATTATTCATCGTTCGCGCTTGGTGAAACTTCCACATATTCATATTTTAAATAAGAAACACATGTACTTCTTCACTTATAATTGAAAATTATCTCTTAAATAGCCGACCGGTTTCGCGTTTTACAGCTGCATCAGCTAAAACATAAGTTACTTACAATTTTTTTTGTTTGTGGTTGTTATTCTAGACTAATGTAAATAGACTTAAATAAATAAAAAATATAAAAACAAATTGAGTTACAAGCGTCTCGTTTTTTCCCCAAAATATTCCTACCTGGCAAAGCAAAAAATATAAATACGTATTTTTATTATATGTATATTAAGTACAGAAGTATGTAATTGGTAGATCGCACTGGGTGTCGTCAGTGTCAGTCAGTCGATCTTGGGTCTGAACAAGTTTGCCACCCCTGGTTTATTATAAGACCGATGAGATTGGAATTTAGACTTTGGAATACTTTTTTCTATGTGGAGTGTATAAACATAGATTAAAAGAAAAATAATTAATAAATAATAATAATAATTAAATACCTAAACAATAATTGAATCATTTTTTATATTCTAGTATTTATCTAATTACCCTTTTACCACCTCCACGTCTCTCCAACAAATGGATAAACAGACCATAATTAATTTCCAACCCCAATGTACTTGAACCTTAAATAAATAATTGTTTAAAAAAACTAAAAAAACACGCTTTTATTTCTTGTACAACCAAAAACTAGAAAATAATTCTAAGTTACGTATGAAGAGTTCATGTTACAGGGGGATAAAACCAAATTTAAGTTTTTAACAAAATAATTTAATTCAGAGTGAACAGCGTGGGGTGCATTATACTGTGGTTCATAACTAACCTCTAATATATAATTATATAGAATGATTATGATATTTTAAATAACAAGCACCCCACGCTTTTTACTCTGAATTAATTTTTTTTTCTCCCCCTGTAACATTAACTCTTCATAACTTAGAATTATTTTCTAGTTTTTAGTTGTACAAGCAATAAAAGCGTGTTTTATAGTTTTTTTAATTGTCTATATGTCTGAGTTCACAAGACGGCTGTTTTTGGTCGACATATTAGTTTTCACGAAGGTTGTGTATTTGAAAAATAATTTGAATTCAATTTTATGTCTATATAGTGAATATAACTAATATTTCTACTTTTATCGGAAGTCGAACTCAGACCTTGTGAATGAATAACGTTAGGCTACAAGTTATAACGCCAACTTCTTGACCAATAATTAACTTTACGTACATCCCTAGTTAGTTATAATTAAAATCGATAAGAAATTTAAAGATAAGATAGATTTTACCTCTAAGCTAAGATTTAAAGATAAGATAAATTTTAGCCTTAAGATTTTAGCTGATCAATGAAAACAGTTCCATACTTAAATGATATCTGAACTCAAGTTGGTCTGCGTCGTCGCGCTCTGGGTAATTTCCCCTATTGTTAGTCTCGAGTAAATCTTTCACAGATATATAATCACAAATTCTCTTCCTAATATTTACAATAAAACATTTTTATTTCAGCTTACTTAATAGTTATGAATAATTTGTTAATCATGGATATGATTTTTTTTAAATACACGTCCACCAGGAGATTTTTGAAATCTAAACAACAACCTACTCTATCCTTACACTTGGGTTTTGGTGACAGGAACCTTAGTTCTACTTAACCAATTACTTTTTGTAATTTAAATAAAAAATGTGAGCGTGTTTTATACACATTATCTATAGCTTATATAAACTAGCTTTGGTCACTATCTCCAAAGTAATCTTAATTAAATTTCAACATTTTCTAAACATATACCCCTGCTATATTTCCTATATAAATTATGATAAACATCGTATCTTTTAGATTTCCGCCCGAATGAAGAAATGTTTTATCATATCTGTAAATGGCTTTAATTTAGATTAGGTTATATTCGATAGTAATTGACAAAATACAATTTCTTGTGGAAGGAAACATTTTAAAAATTCCGCTTTGTTATTTCTAATTCGATGTAGGAATAAACACTTATATATTGAAACGTTTATAAATTTTATTTAACTATCTTATCTTGACAAGCTAAGCGAAATGTCAGTTACACATAGATATTAAAATATATACATATATTAGATGTTCATAGATGTATAAATACATCCCAACAAGAGTAAATACATACATACATTACACACATACATATTAGTGGTACGTAATTACAGTTATACCTGGGCGTTAATCAACGAAAACTAACATTCCACATGAAAACGCACGTATTCAATATTTCTGTGTTAGTACCTCATTAAAGTATTTACCGACTACTACGTAAAATATTTGTCAATCTGTGTTAATTTTGCAGGTATCACAAAAAAAGACAAGACAGTGGCTTATATTCAATAATTTACTTTTAGTCAACCAAAAGTTTATCACAGCTTTTTGTAATTGAATAATGATATATCCAGTGGCTCATCTAGCCGCGGCCGCTCTGTGAACACAAGTTTCCAGAGAATTTTCTTGTAATTCCCTGCCAATGATTTCACCCTCCGCTCATTTAGTAGATGTCAATTCTCTAATGTTGTGCTGTTTTGACATTACATTTCGTTTTTATTTATTTTGATGCAACTGTCATAAATAACATATTGTTTTTTTTTGTCACTAAGACCGTTGCCATAATCAAGTACAATTTATGGTGACTTTCCTGGGTTGGTATGGTTGGTATGATATCATGTAAATTTGCTTATAAATGAGAAAAAATTGTAGCTTTATTTACCCAATATCAAAACGTATTGAGAGTCGTGTCGTTTATTATTTTCCTCACATTGTACTCGGAAAAAATAAAAATTGGAACGATGTTTGTGAAAATGGCAATTTCGCTCCAAACTTTTGTCAATTACCCTACTTAGCACCCTATTGAAATGGTAAATTTAAATTCTATTACGGGCAACGCTTTCGAATTTTATTTTATTGTAAATAAAGTTATTATTGAAAAGAATAATCCAGTTATTGCCCAAAGTGTATTTACATTTTTCCTTAAGCTACAAGAAATGTCTTCGCGTTTCATTGAATTATGGAAGCTTCACAATATTTCTATTAAATTTTTATTTTTCATTGTAAACGGTGCATCGACTTGGATG
Source organism: Lasaia peninsularis (assembly GCA_018236625.1). NCBI lineage: Eukaryota > Metazoa > Arthropoda > Insecta > Lepidoptera > Riodinidae > Lasaia > Lasaia peninsularis. The sequence continues at coordinate 12,423 of DVZL01002418.1, forward strand.
TTTTTTATCTGTTCTTAGGTTCTGGCTTCCTGCAATTTGCAGGCGTCTTGATAATAATTTTGTTATCTGTGTTATTGAAATCTTATTTTGTGATTCTTGTTATTGTATTTCTTATCTCGTTGAAACTTCGACGCAAGACATTTTATAAAAGCTCATCATTTTCTCATATTGCTATTATGAAGTTTGGTTTTTAATGACTTTCGTGGATCAGGTCTATTAGGTTTATTATTAAAATACTAAACTAGCTTTCATTAAACTATGTTAATTAATAATTGACTTGGTGAAAATTTTATACAAAATATGATACGTTCGAATTGGATGACTAATATAAGGCACTGTCTCGGCGTCCAGGTACTTTCAACAGTTGAAACCCCCAGAATCTATTTTAATACTTTACTTACTTTACTATTGCTTCTTCTTTGCATATAAAGCACAACCGCCTCAATGCTATGGTCAATTTTACATGAGTTGGAAACGGACGCATAAAAACTTTTAGGAATTATTTGTACACTAGACGGCGCCCGCAAATTTATTAATTTAGAATTTTTCACAAGATCTACTTTACCTTACAGGATCAAAAGTGGGCGGTAACATTACACTTACTGTTGTAGAATACGATCAGCTGGAGAATTGAGTGGTTCTCAAAACCAAAGAAACAGGCATCAATAGGGTAGATATAAATTATTACTGTAAATAAATTGTACACTTATCTACGTCCTTTGAATATTTTTATTTTTTGTTTATGTATAGGTTTTGTTTATTTTCTTTGTACGACTCCATTACCTTTATAATCTTAATATTTCACTACCAAGGCTCACATGATCGAAAGACCTTTCTAAGACGGGGCGGTGGCAATTTCCTTTGACTAATAGATCTGAAGTAGAGAATTCGTTACTGCGATCGTCCATCTCAGAGTGATTTGAAGGCGGATGTTCGTGTAATATATTAATTAGTCCACGTGAAGATTGATTGAGAAGATGTTAGGAAACAAGTCGTTTAGCAAACTTTACATTACTTTATTTATCGTTCAAAACTTGCCATAAATAAATTTACATAAGTGTGAACATTTTTCCAAATCGTGATACAGGTATACCCTCAACAGGCGAAACATTTACAATAAATACTTTTGTCATAAATTGAACCGAGCATCGCAAGATCCTATCTAACTTTTTTTAAGGGATGCTTCCTAAGAAAGCAATAAAATAATATAACAAAGACCCTATAAACCCATGCTATTACATTTTTGCTTTCAAAAACAATTTCTCATTGTAGCACTTAAAGGGTAGCGCCTCGTTTACAAAACGATTTGTTCGGTGCATTGTTTCCAGAGCTCCCCCTCCTAAATTGAAATCAGCTGTGCCCTATTGAACTTCACCCTAATGTTTTTCTAATTTTTCATCGAGTTAACACGAAAATTTACATTTTTTTTTATTTAGACTGAAATTAAGTTGCACTTTAAATTCATAGATTCCATGAAAATAAAATTGTAGCTGGAGCTTTACTAAAGATAGATGCGTGCTTAAAGATCGACATAAATAGAAATTTTTTTCCCTATGGCATCACGATTTACGCGCAACGTTAACAATACCAACCCGCCGATTATTATTAAGTTCAATCATCAACATTTATGCGATAACCTACTAATAAATTAAAAAAAACTGTATACAATGATTTATGTTTACAACAATTTTTGTTAAAAACTTAATAAAATATTGAACATGGTAATTCTCTAAACGTAATCGAGTCGACAATTTCGCGCCAAATCGCCATATTGTTCCCGCCACCACGTGACGTTATTGTGTAGGTAATTGAAAGGAAATTAATAGTTTCATACAACAATCCTTTTAGTATCAATATGGTTCTTATTTCAGAGTCTATAAAGATTATTTCCAATTGAAATACAGATAAAATAACGTTGTCCTTAGACGTGAACTATCGAGGGAGTCAATACAATTGAAACAGTAAATTCATTTCGTCGTGTTGCCAGTTTATTATTGTCAAGTGCAGATTGATTATTCATTTCATTTGTGCTAAAGTTGATTTGAAATTCGTGTACCTACTTGCGTCGGTATATTATTGTTGTTTAAAGCCCGGATAATTGTTAAGTTTTTGCCACCTTTCCTTCAGTCCGATCGGTTATAAGTCATCACGCTTGTATATACTGTTAATTTTCTTTTTTGAAAAACTTTGTTTATGTATTATCACAAATCACATTTACCGACATTTATAAGTAATGCATCGTTAATCTCTTTCGTCTTTATAGCCACACTGTATTTCGGGCGCTGAAATAATTCGGGTACTTACTTACTTGTTTACGATATCTGTAGTAACAAAGTAAATATATTTTTGTTTATGTACATTTGCTATTCTTTGAAGCTATTAGTCTGAATTATATACTTACATACCAACAATGTGCGTTAGATACAGTTACAGTTATGAGACAGCCTCCTGAATATTTTTGTAACATTTGTTTTTTTACATTTTTCTTTATCTTTTTATTACTATAGTTACATTCTTGACGTTAATTTGCATTTTGTTTTATTAAAATATTATATAATTGTGATATTATTTTGAATTTGAGTTCAAATAAATATTTCCTTACATCAATTATAGAATCTATGGTATTGCAATTTAAAAAAGGTTCGTAATTTAACAATAAAACATTTATCTGTGATTGAATAAACGTTAATATTTTAATAATTTTAATTAATCGCCCTATTCTGTGGGGAAAATATCAGCCGCTGGTAACTCGTTTTGTTTTCCGCATCTAATGTATTTGTATCTACCCACAGGAATAATCACGAACAAAAATATTGTTAGTAACTTTTGTTTTGGTCCTGCTGATGCTGTGAAATGCGAAGCCGGTCGGATATTTCAAAAATAATTTTCAATTATAAGTATCATACTTATTATTATTATTTTTGTTTTATGGGATAAGACAGCGAACAGGGACACGGGTCTTCTGACTGACACTGTGTTCGGGCTGTTAGACCTGATGTGCAAGTCTACCGGCTACCCTACCCTCCGGACTGGAACACGACAATGTCATTATGGCGGCAGGAATAGGTAAGGCGGTGGATCCCTACCCGGGCGAG
>DVZL01002419.1:0-15516 GCA_018236625.1 Lasaia peninsularis
GACCCGGGAATTGAACCCGGGACCCCACGTGGCTAACGGTCTTAACAGGCGACACCTGTACCGTTACACCACTGAGGTCAGAATTATTAAATTAAACTTTTGCTATTTTTTAATTATATCAATTGCTTCCTCGTATTGGTCTTCGGCTGGTATAAATAATATAATCCTACTGATTTTCTACCAAGTAACTTATAAAAATCAAATAGTAGTTTATATACTAATAATACTTTTTTACTGAAAAAAGTAAACGGGCAAGTGGGTCACATGATGTCAAGTAATCATCGCCGCCTATTAACATTTTTTATGTTATTGGAAGGCAAACAAGCAGACGGATTTCTTGATGGTAAGAAATACACGTTGCCTATAGGCACCAAAGGTAGAAATGATGCGTTGCCCACCTGAGGCAAGGATGTTAAGCCTCTTGCGTGAGTAATTTTACCGGCTACTCTACCCTCCAAACCAGTACACGACAATGGCGAACACTGTCGCTATTGCGGTAGGAATAGGTAAGGCAGTGGTACCAATCCGGGCGAGTCGTTGCAAGACTCTACCACCTAGTCAATGACACGGTGTTGGTGACATTGTGCACGCCTCTTACAAGCTGCCTGGGTGGAAGGCAGTTGGCCTATTCTACAACGGAACCCGGACCAACACGGGGTAAAACATCAACGACACCAGGTCAATCACAAAATTTTAAAAATGAGTACCTACTCTATTTTCACAAAGGTTCTTAAGTTGTATCCCTTTGAAAACTGTGTTGGTCAATTATTCAATTCCATTCATGTGGCACGATGTGAAAAAATTGACATGGTATTTTAAGTGCTATAACGATGTCTGGAAGTAAAACCAAGCAGCATGCATCAATTCAAAGAATTCAGGGTATTTCTTGTAATGTAATCTCTACGCTACGCTAAAGGGTCAATCCGTTTAGAATTGAAACGCTCTACGCTCTCTATAACATCTGGAAGAATATTTAAGGTGTTTTCTAATTTATTGGATAGATTTAGCCGATAAATTTACCCTCGTAAATTTATTTGATACTGTCGCAACTCTGTAGTTTCAGGTTAACTTAACACCATTACTATTTTTGTTGTCTATCGGCATCATGTATTTCTGAACATTTGACAAACTCATGAAAAAACCAAAGTACTATCTTGTTATGCCTGTCTTGCTGCTAACTTTAATATTATTATTTTTTCTAGGTACTTACTAAATATACATCGGCTATACAAAAAAATGGATTTTTCATAAGCCGAGAGAAAAATGTGCCCCTTACTGATAATGTTGAGAAAGGTTACATTATTATTTCAACTTATAAATGTGATACAGAATACGTGGTTTTGATTAGAAGTGAAATTCCACGAGAATACAATGCAGTAATAAAAGTAGATGACTCTTTCTCATGGGTGACTGATGCAAAAGAAGTGTTGAGTAAAAACAATGAAATCGTATTCTATGCTCAAGATGATCTAAGTGGACTTTTAGGTTTCTTTAAATGCTTAAAAGCAGAGTTTTCTGATAAAAACATATATAGTGTACTGATAAGTGATCCTTTTGCTTCCATATTTGATACAACAGTAGAATTTTATAAGAACCAACTTAAAAAGGGGTTGATTTTTAATGTTTATCAAGATGTAAGTATTGATTTAACGATTTTAACCATGATATAATAACAAGTTTTTAAGATCACATAAATCTTACAGGGCCAATGGGGTACTTATCGGCACTTAAATATAAAAACATTGAATGAATTAATTGATGTTCCCCATGCTTTTATAGATATCAAAACAATTCCAGATTTAAACAGTATAGCTTGGGTTGAAGGCTCGCTAAATAACATTGTGAAGGATACTGAAACGACGATTGTAGATGTAAGTATACTTATAAGTAAATAGAATAGTATCAAAAATATGTGCAAGTATAATGCGGTTACGTCATATATTGTATAAACGACGTAACGTAACCGAGCTAGTGATTCACCCGCTAGTAAGTGATCTCCGCGCGGTAGCCCCAACATCAGGTATGTAGTATGAGTAAAAATATCTATAGAGTCACATATCAAGATAGTGCATGTAAAATTAGGTGATCTGGTACGATTTCTTTCAATACTAAATTCAACTGCTTCTTAGAGCTATAAGCGAAATAGATATCGTAGCATATAACATCTCTGCACAAAACTATATTTTAGAATTTGTGAAAGATTATTAAAAAAAGTTTGGTTGTTGAAATCTAAACTTCCTTATATTGGATGTGGTTAAACAAAAACAGTTTGTATCGGGAGAACCAACCCAATAAATCAAATCAAACAACGAGTAAACAAAAGTATTATCATTAAAAGCATTAAAGTAAATTGTGTCTTACTTTATCGAGTGTTTAACACTATTTACTGTTTTCTTGGAGTGGAATGTGAATGTGAAGTCACAAATAAATGAAATATAAAAAGACTAAAGAAATTATGTGATAGGCAGTTTAAAAGTAATGCTAGTGACTGAACATATTAAACAAAGCCTACTAGCATGGTATGAGGGATGAAAGACATGTGGCAAGAGAAAAAATTAGGCTTGAAAGTGGATCGGTTCATGATAGATGTAGGCCAAGGAATATGTAGATAATTGTGTTAAGAAAAACATGTTTCTAAGGGAGTGACTGTTGTGCTAACTGCTGATATAAATTGGAAATGACATACTATAATGGGTAAATGATGATGATAATGTTATTTGAAAGTACTTAACATTGTTTGTGATAATTAATTTCATAAATTTCAGATATATTATGCTGCTTTAAATTTCAAAGATGTGATGGTAGCAACTGGCCGAGTACCCGTAGATTCAGTAGCTCATGATAGATTAACATCACATAACGTCATAGGCTTTGAAGCCTGTGGAAGAACAGCTTCGTAAGTAGTCCAAAGATTTAATAGAGTAATAAGTTAATTATTTCATCCTGGCGGAATAGTTTAACGCTCGCTATGCTACACGATGCTGCCAACGTATAATAATAAGTCTCATTCCAGCCAGGATAATAAAATAAAGGAAAAAATTTAAATTTCAACTAATAAGTTATCAGTTGAAATTTAAAAGAACCCTCATTATGCAATACATACAACAACCTTATTATCCAATACATATAAATAAATTGAAATGTTATTAAATTAAACTCAGCAAATTTTACATAAATCAACAAATAAGTACTAATTTATTTACTCAAGAGAATCGCGCGTGTCAAAAATAAAAGTTTTTAATAATAAAAATATAAATAAAATCTTAAAAAATGTTGAAATCATTATTTTATTCCAGTGGTACCAAATGCGTGGCACTCAGTCATGGTGGACTTTCAAACAAAATAAGCGTTCGTAAAAGTTTTGTAGTCCCTATACCTGATGAATGGACTATGAAAGAAGGTGCCACAGTTTTCTGTGTATATTCGACGACTTACTTGAGCTTGGTAAGGCCATATCTGGCATTAAGGCAGATTTATATCGGCTTGAAATAATATAATAATAAGTATAAATAATAATTACAAAATGTATATGACATTATATTTGTATAATATGCAATGACGTCAAAGTTCGATATCACTAAATTTTTCTGCGTTAACACCTAAGTCTTAGTGCGTAGAACAAACTCACCGAAAATCACAGAGATATTATGCAATCATAGCTAAAGCTACAAGTGCTTGCTAAATTTGACATAAAAAGCTAGTTATTGAAATAGCCGAGTATAGAAGGAAACAAAAGTGGAAAAACCGGCCGAGTGCGAGTCGGAGTCGAGCATAAAGAGTTCCGTACCATCATCCGTAAAATTATTTATTTTATTCTGTTATTAGTATTTGTTGTCGTAGTGCCATCTGAAAACTTTTTTACTCTCACGGTTCGTGAGATACAGCCTAGCAATATACAGACAGACGGATAGCGAAATCTTAGTAATAAGAAGTATACAAATATCCTTAATGTCGCAAGTGACCTACCTGGGTCGAAATTTCGTATACGCTGTAGAGTTTCATTGTTATCGGACTTGTGAAATTGTGTTTTCATGCGTTGACCATGTCTCCCTATTTGTTTAAAATGAAAAAGATGTTTAATATTGATATGGTAATAACTTACGTAACAACTTAAGACAGTAGGTCCTTTCAGTAGGGACTAAATAAATTAACCGACTTGGTATTACATCGATCTCACAACTTTTTACGGCAATTAAAATTGAACTGTGAGGTTTTTTTACAGGATGTTTTTGATGGAATAGGGTTTTACATGTAATATTTTAGTTGCCGCTTGTAATCTGCAATTTAATTTATATTTTCCTTAGAAATTAATTGGAAACATAAAACGAGGGGAATCCATTCTCATCCATTCTGGTACTGGTGCAATTGGACAGTCTGCAATTAATCTGGCTTTGTATTATGGATGTGAAGTTTTCACGACTGTTGGTACTCCAGAAAAACGTGACTTCCTCAAGAAACTATTCCCACAAATTACAGGTAAATTGATCTTGAAAAATAATTTAGAGTGTGCGCGTTGGTCTGGGTTCCGTTGTAGAATAGACCAACTGCCTTCCACTCAGGTAACTCGTAAAAGGCGAGCACAGAGTCTACTATCACCAACACCGTGACATTGACTAGATGGTAGAGTTTTGCAACGACTCACCCGGATTGGTACCACCGCCCTACCTATTCCTGCCACAATAGCGTCAGTGCTCGCCACTGTCGCGTTATAATTTGGAGGGCAGGGTAGCCGGTAAACTTTCTAACGAAAAAGGCTTACCATCCCAACCTCAGGCTAGCAACACACCATTTTCACTTTTGGTGCCTATAGGTGACGTGAGTTTCTTACCGTCAGGAAATCTGTCTGCTTGTTTGCCTTCCAATACCATAAAAAAGAAGATTACAATTGTGTGATCTTACTCCTATTTCTTGTGGCTTTCAACGATCTTCGGACGAAAACATGGCGGGGATTCAAAATTTTATGTATAGAGAATCTAATGTATCTATTTGTATATTCGGTTAATGTTGCAGATTCGCATATTGGAAGCACAAGAGATACATCGTTTGAAGAAATGGTAAAAAGAGAAACAAATGGAAGAGGTGTGGATCTTGTGCTAAACTCATTAGCCGAGGATAAATTGATGGTAAATACAGATAATAAAACTGTAACTGGAAAATTATACGCTTTATATACTTTATACACGCAAGAAAACCCAAAACAATATTTTTTTACTTTGAAATGAAAATTATTTATTTGCTGAATATGTGTATTTAATAGTCTGTTTGTCTTTGTCTCTTTGTCTGTATTTTTGTATGTATGTATGTGCACTCTAATTTCAGAAACGGCTTAACCGGCAGTTTTCAGAAATATATATATTGATGGCCTTCAATTAACATTTCATTTTTATTTTATTTAAATCGGTAAACAAATAAAGTAATTATGTCAATTTATGTCAGTCACGTTATACGTACCAATTTAAAAATAAATCTGGTATTATGTCGAACTTATATTAAAAAGGGTTCAGCGCAGGCTGGAATCCGTCAGTTGAAAACGACACAGCTAGTATTCGTTATAAATTTGTTTTATTTTCAAGCAAAAGGTTTCTTTTCGCTGCCCCTAGCAAACGAGCATACAGCCAAAGCAATGTTTTTTACACGGTATTCAGAGTATTAAATGTTAACCTTAAGGTTACAAATAATAATAATAAAATTAAAAATGTCTAAGGAGATCAACAAAATTGTCATTAATAATGTATAGGAGCTATATCTATTTGCAAGTAAAATGTGTAAAGAAACTTAAACATTTTTAGGCTTCAGTACGATGTCTCGGCCGTCGAGGACGATTTTTAGAGATCGGTAAAGTGGACATTTACAAAAACAGCGAAATCGAAATGATTGCGTTTGAAAAGGAGATTTCTTTCCACGGTGTCATGTTAGATTATTTGTACTGCGATTTTTATTATCCAACCATTAAGGTAATTTTTTTCGTATTTTCTTTCTTAACCCAGGATTTTGTTATCGTAAATATATCTGTGAGTGAATTCGTAAATGCTATGAGGTTTTCTTTTGTTATTTATATACTGTTGGTAATTTGATATATCTAACTTTATTACCATATAATATGAAGAAAAACATCGCAATGTGGTGTCCAAAAACCCATATGCTCGTGTCAGATTTTTTATGATTAAGTATTACACATTGTATATACATAAGTACTCGTACAATGTGTTTTTTTTATGTATTTGTTCATTTTTTTAAGACGAAAATAATATAACTTATTTCTGATCAGTTTTATTAATATAGTTAAGCCAAATTTTTTTTTTATTTAATTGTATACAACGTGACAGATTGTTTTATTATTTTGTATATAAATACAACTAACGCTCCTATAGCTTTAGCTTCCAGCTATAATTTGTAATATGTCAACAAAATATCTTTGAATAATCTGCAACATCAAAAATTGTTTGATAAAAAAATTCATTTTTGCAGCGTATTTTGAAAGAAATTTTTAAAGGCATTGTCAATGGCGCAGTAAGGCCAATTACTTATTGTGTATTTGATAAAGATGAAGTTGCGACAGCCTTTCGATATATGGGTACAGGAAAACACATGGGAAAGGTATTGGAAACTATTATAAATAATTAGAATATACTTCTATATATCCTGTCATCTGATATATGTATTTGATTAATAAATGTAAAATATGATTATTTGTTTTTAGGTACTAATTGAAATACGTGACGAAAATACCACATCAACATCTGAAACAGTAATACCAATGGAAATGAAAGCCATTCCTAGGTAACATCTATATAAGATAGGATATCTTGTATATATATTTTGACAAAATGCGTTAAAAATGGGACGCTATGGCACTAAACAATTACCCTATCAAATCTCGATCACCCAAATCTTGTATATCAATCGTGACAAAATGCATTTGAGAAATTTGACGCTAGATGACGGTAAACAATTACTCGAGTAAATCTTGATCACCCAGCTTCACGAGTAAAACGCAGATTCTTTAGATGCTTATGATTATATTATATAATATACATGTGATGATATATGTTTATGATGTTTTTATATTTTTAATATGTAATTGTTTATATTTGTAATGTTATACAACAAAGAACGTAATAGCAGCAGATAAATAGGTGAATTGGTGAACTAATCCAAAGTCATCCGCACCGGAAAACGTGACATGGACTTTAATAATAAAACAATTATTGTGAACTAGAAAAAAAGGATAATTAATAAGTAATTAATTAAAATATTCGATTATTTTAGGTATTCTTGTTCACCAATAGCTGTCTATATCGTTGTTGGAGGTCTTGGGGGAATTGGTCTTGAACTAATCGATTGGCTTATTCTGAGAGGAGCAAGAAAGGTTTTAATAGTCTCCAGTCGAGGGATAACAGACGGATATCAGTTAACGCGAATAAGGTTTGAAATTTTCATCAAAATACAGTCCTATTGGCCTAAGATCCCGCTATACAACGACTTTCACCAAGCTGAAGCATGAAGATATTTTTAATCAAATTAAATATGTCAATAAATTGATTGCGAATAGGTTGTCTAAAAAACTTCGGTCCAGAATATAATAGCGAGATCCTATACTATATAGGATGTTTCAAAACGGTCTGATAATATTGAAAGGTATCGATACACATCGTACAAAAATTTTTTTTGTGATGACCTTAGCATCGCTAAATACACATTTTCCCTGCGCACCTGAGGCATTAAACCCATAGTAAATTGTAGGTAGAAATTGTATTAGTAGTGTCGTTGTAATAGTAGTGTCCTTTTAGTTCAATGACACTACAATCAACTGACTTGTCAGCTGTAGGGTTGGTACTCTTTTAGTTTTCGTTAAAGTTCAAATTGCAAATACTCGAAATATACGAAACTTATAATTTTGAAACCTTTTGAGGTGGATTCTAAATATCTCTAGGTATATCCAGTTTAAGTATTGTCACGCCGTTTTGAAACACCCTGTATATTTTATTTATGTCATACTATGAATACCTACACTACTCCCCAAATAAGCGCTTAAAGTCAATCTAAAAGGTCACATTCGACATATTCAATTCTTAGAAATATCTAACTTAAGTTTTAGACATGATGATGCTTTAAAAGGCGAAACCGGTCGGTTTTTTCCAAAATAATTAACAAATATGAGTAATATGCGAAAAAGTACATGTGCTTTTCATTTAAACAACAAAAATTCTAAAAAATGTTGTTTTGGTATATACACATACCTATGCACTTAGTAAAATGCGGTTATTTTAATATTACCTACAGATTAATTTTATTTATTCGTATAGATTAAAATAACCGCTTTTTATTAGTAAAAAGCGGTTATTTTTATTGCGTATGTATGTTTACTATAGGTACATAATATACCGAAACAATGTTTTTTAAAATTTTTGTCTGTCTGTCTGTCTACCTGTCTGTCTGTCTGTCTGTTTGTTTGTTTGTTCCCAAGCCTACCGCACCCACAACGTTGTATCCGCGTTTAATTTTGCTATATCACAAAAAAAAGTACATTCACACCTATTATCCCCTAAAAGGTAGGCCTACCTTGTCTGGCACACCTCTGTGCTAGCCTAGGTACTAAGGCCCATGATGTGATAGATGGCAAGCCTGTATATGTATATTATATTAACTAAAAAGAGGATTCTTAAGAGTGTCTACTATGTTTTGGTTGTGTTATCTGAACGAGTGAGTACAAATAAGATAATCATGTTATGTAATTGTACTTAAAGTATTATCTATTTAATACAGATTATTAAGTTCAAGGGTGTTTAATTTGCAGATTATTTTATTTAAATATTATATTGTTTGTTTTGGAGGCGGGATTATTACTTTTTTTCTTAAATCGGTTGAAATTTCTAGACTACTCACATTTATCCAGTGGTGCAAATCCATACGTCGTAAGAAATCGGAAAAAACTCTAATGTCAGTAATAACAGGTGGCTCTCCTGATGGTACTAGATGGTAAGTGTTATCGGAAGTTTTGCGGTATATTTAGGAGATCTGGACTTACGAAATCTTGTTTCTACAACTTTTTTTTGCTCAAAGATTATTTCTTTTGTTTTTATTTTAATGATTATGATTCCTACCTGATCATATAGAGTGCCTTTTCTGGTAACTTGGCCTTGTTGTGCTTTAGGAACTGGTACAAATATTCATCGTGGCTCCAAGATATCAGAAGGTTGTCGAGGCCACAGTGAGGCTTGTACATCCCGTACTCCGTACTGAAAGACCACATTAGGTGTTTCCGTAAATTTTTCTAAGGTATTCTTTGATACCAGAGAGTATATCTCTCGTAGAAAGCGTTTGTGGCTATTGATTCATGATATTAGCTCTAAGCAACGGTTGAGAAACTTCCTGAACTCACTTACAAGAAAGATTAAGTCAAAAACGCTAAGGGTGCCAAAAAATAAAACAAAGAAGAGGTTTACAGATTAAGAAATCTTTGTAATCAACAATTAGTGCTGCTATTGTCAGCCCTGTGGAAAAACTCCGATGTAAAATGATAAGTAAGTGTAGAATAGACCATCTACCTTTCTACCGGTAGCTCATAGAACTCAATTGGTTAATAAGTTCATTGCCAACAAGACCATGGTAGAGATCCACCGCCTTACTTATTCCTACCGCCATAATGACATTGTCGTTCGGTCCGGAGTCCGAAGTCTCATGATGTGACTGGTAGCAAGTCCGTCGACATAATAATATAAAATATGACTAGCTTAGCCTGCGTGAATTATTTGAATAACACAGACAAGTTTCAAAGCGCAGACATTTTTCCGATATCTAATACTTTTTATGTAAAAACATACCCCCTTTTTATTGTAGTCGGTTAAATAGTAGCCTATGTCCTTCCTCAAAGTCAACTCTATCGCTGTACTAAATTGGTTTAGGCATGAAAGCTTAACGGACAGACAGAGTTACTTTTGCATTTGTTATATTAGTACGGATAGTACGGATTGTAATAAAGTAGGCACATTTGAAATCCCCATTTCAAATGCTCAGTAGTTTACAAAACCTCCTAATAATCATTGTTCTATTTGGATCTAGAACTTTCTGCAGGGAAAAGAAAGAAGCTGATATATAAGTGAACCCACTTGTATTTAGGGTTGTAAGTATCTGGGTTGTCCTTGAAGCTCTCTGGTCCATAGACGATCGAGTTGGCCCACTTGCAGCCCACCGGGAACGTATCGCCGACCACACACCACTGAGGTTCACCGTAGAACGCCATCACCTATAGACGAACTGACATGATCAAAGTTTGTTTTTACAGTTTTATGTTTTTTATATTTATTTCTTCGTCCTTCAATACGACGATGATTTTTTGTACGTAAATTTGGTAGGTATAGGTCGTAATATGTATCTAACATTATTCGTAAGAAAACATTTATATCTTGTATTTAAAAACATAAATGGCAAAAACCTAAATATAAAGATGAGAAATGATTCTTATGGTTAGGTCATGTAGAAAGAATGAAAGATGAATGATTGAAAAAGCAGCAATACATTGCAAAAGTAGATGGATGTTAATACCCGGGGAGACCTCGGTTGACATTCCACGGCCAAAATAACTCGCGTATTATCCAAGAGTCTCCGAAACCGGCGTGTATGTATGAAAATAATAATGATCGGGGAGGAAGCGGCAAGTATTCAAGGATCGTGACACTTGGCACTCGATACTTCCTGCCAATCACACAAGGGACCTGGCATGAAGATATATGTGGGCTGACTTTCTTTCACCGGACAAAACTATTAATACTCTATTATAATCTGTTGTTGGAGCCAGTGCCTCAGTTGATTGCTCAGGAGTTCTGGCTCTTAATTATTAAACTGCGGACTGTGATATTAATGTTTAATATAAGGTGCACAATACAGAGGATCAACCGACAGTTGCAGTTCGAATGTGCAACGTAATTATATTGACGTCAGCTGTTAGTGATGTGCATATCGAATTGTTGTCGAATTGAACATCACGTTCTTCAAATGTTGGCCTCCCCTAGAGGACGGCGTCTTGACCACTGTTCCATTCTTTTCTATGTATGTAAAAACATATAACCATATAGGAGACCGTCGCCTCTGCGACCACTTTCATTGAAATTGTAGTAGTGTAATATCTATTTTAATTATAATGAAAAAGGAAATCATTTTCATATCTTTGAATAGAACTAGAAGTAGGATGAAACAGGATATAGAGCGAAGGGAACACACGGAAAAGAATTTTGCATCAATTTAATCATTTAGTGAAGACACTGAATACGTAAGTAGTAAACGTCGGAGGGGGTCGAAGTGGTCTTAAAGATGTAACAATGTTTTAATATCGTTATTCAAGATTCCAAATATAAAAGTATGAAATAACTAGACAGGAACCTTAGTTTTTATATAGTGTCATGTTACAAAGGAGATGGGTCAAAGCGTCACGTTTGTCGTATAACAGTAGTAGAGCGTAAAATGAATCGTCAGAGAAACCTTGCCCAAATCATGAATAAGCCCAGTGAGGTGGAACCAGTCATCATTAGGGTGATCCTGTCGGATCCTCTCTGCGGTCTGAAAAGCGTGTACGATGTTTGGTAGGTCGGTGTCAGGATCTGATTCATCCACCAGCTCGTTTAGTTTGATCAGCGCGTCTTTGATGGTTGACTTAAAATGGTTGAATTTTAACCATTTCTCACGTTTTTCTGTTGAAAAAAAAGACTTTATTTATTGTGATAAGTACAAATTGACACTTAAGTTAAACTGATTATCGTTGAAAATGTGACTGGTGATAATGACCACTGATGTCCTAAATATCCGAACTTAATCTTAGTGTTGCGTTGGTCTGATTCCTCTGTGTCCCTGTGTAAGTCCGGGTCCCCTGTATAAAATAGACCATTTGCGTCTCTACCTGGCAGCTCGTAAAAGGCGAGCATAGTGTCACTTCCAACATCATCGCTCGTAGTAGGGTGTTGTGTAGCAACTAAGGATCCACCGCTTTATCTATTCCTGCCGCCGTAATGATATTGTCGTGCACCGGTCCGGACGGCAGGGTAGCTGGTAGACTTGCACATATTGTCTAACAATCCGACCACAAACAGTGATGCTTCCACAATTTACCTCTGATGTATATAGACCACGGATGTCTCTTACCATCAGGAGACTACTGTCTTATTTCCTTAAAAAAATTTAAGTGAAAATTACGTTTGACAAGATCGACGGTGACGTTGGTGTGCATGGTGTAATAGGTTCGACGCACTCTCTCCTTAATTGGGTCATTGTCATCTATACTGTAGTCCCTGAACGCTTCCAAAGGTTTGTCGTTGAATGTTGGTTCGGGCCGCAGAAGCTGCGAAGGATCGATCATGGATATGGGGCCCTTCTGTGAAAGAAATTCATTACTGTTTCAGCATTTTTCCGCAACCATAACTCTACCAAAAATGTCACCAAAGGCACGTATTTAGCAGAACCATAATATTGTCTCTGGCATGAAGTTACAGATAGATCTAAGTAAAGACGACGAGAAGCTCCGTTGCACGTGGCATTTTAGGCGGGTAGGCAGTTGTAGGTACTATATACTTATGCACCCATGATTAGTCGACGATATTAGATCCCATGATGTAACAGATGGCAAGTCTGTTGCCATATCGGCACAAATTCAATCTCCGGCAATGTTATATTTTTTCGATAAACTGAAAAAAACACATAAAACAAGCCGGCAAGGTTAGCCGACACGTCCCGGGTTTACACACGATGTTTTCCTTCACCGTATGAGCACTCAGAAAATATACATAAGTTAGAATAATTCATTGGTACATGGCGGGGTTGGAATCCGGACTCTCGAAATGGTATAACAACAAATACTAAAAACCCAAAAAAATAAATATGTTAAAAAGTGGGTTTTTTTCTGCCGTTTTTACAGATGACACGGAGCCCTACGTGCGCGAGTTGGACTCGCACTTGACCGGTTTTTTTATGTAGCTAACAATAATGTACATAAAATAACGAATCCCTTGTTACACTATGTTAAACCTATTTACTTGTAGGTAATCAGTCACCTAATGAACATCGAAATATTTTCACAAACTTTCTTTTTTTATGTCAATTGCATAATAATGTAATTTTAATAACTGTCAATAAAATTCAGATAACTTACAGTTTCGGAAGACATTTTAAATGTTTATAAGTGACTACAGCGGCGTCAATTCGAACAATTGAGGCAATTCATCTCTTATATACGGATGCTACGCGCCTATTTATCAAGTGTTTAATCTGACGAGGCTTAATTTTCATCTAGATTATCCAAGTAAATAGATAGACTTGATAAGCGCTAAGGATATAGAAAGATTAGACATTGACAATACGCTAGTGAACTATGCAAACACAAGGCATTTTTCATAGTATCGATACTGACGCACGAGGTCCCAGGTTCGATTTCCGGCTTGTTTTATATGTTTTTTAAGTATATGGGAAAAACATAATATTACCAGAGATTGATTTTTTTTATAACATAATGTTACCTAATATGGCGATTAAGTCAACATGGGATCTAATATCGGATAAACGTGGTGTATTTATGAACCCTATATCTTTGTTCCAATATAAGGGTTAATGCTATAACAAACTACGGCCTGACGTCATACTTCGTTTGATTCACACCTCCTAACACCCAACACCACATGGCGACAAAAAACAGACTAGAAAAAAAGAGTTAAGCTACACCATTTTATTATGTTAAGAAGATTAAACAAAAAAATAGAGAGAGAAATGATAAAGATAAAGATATAAGAGAGAAAAAGAAGAAATGCAGAATTAAAAGTGGCATTTTAATTTTATAGTTATATTTACTAGAAGAAAGTTAATTTCCAAATGTTCTAGTTCCGAAGTTGCTGAAATAATCTCTTCTGCCTGCATAACGAAAGTAAAATGTTTTGTTGCTCAATATGTGCAAACTAAGATAAAATAAGGTTCATACACACACTACAGGTGCCTAAGTTTTACCTCTGCCTACCACGTCGATCATATGGGCGTGAAGGTATTCTTTTTACTAGTTGGTGATTCAAGATTTCTAGATCCTACACCAACAGCATAGAAATGTCAGATTTAGCAAATTTGATCTGACAAATAAGCCAAAGCTTCAACCATTTGTTTATGTTGAAAACTAGCGTCCCGTCCCCGGTTTCGCATGCAGGAATTATGAAAACGCTGAATTTTTTCCGACTTATAATACTTACAGTGTAAAAACCCTCGTTTTAATATAGTCAGTTAAAAAGTAGCCTACGAGTAAAAAGTAGCCTCATATATATAGTAGGTACTCTGATGTACTTATACCTAAGCTATCTTACTGTAAAGTTTCATCCAAATTCGTCCAGTAGTTTTACAAGAGTAACAAACATCCATACATACTTACAAACTTTCGCGTCTATAATATTAGTAGAAGTCAAAAATAAAAGTGAAAGAAGAGTGCATCAGAGGTTAAACTTATTTTTTTATAAATAACTTAAAATAAAAAAAATACATGAATATCGTCTACGTCAATTACTCCGTCAATTCCTAATAGTTTCATTTCTTTTTAAAACATCAACAAAGACTAATCAAAGTTGTTTACGTTAACACTTGATAATGTTTTAAAGTCGTTTTTTGCAATACTGAATATACTACAAAATAAGTGTTTAAACGACATAGACAACATAAAACATGCACCCAGATTAAAATATTAGCGTTATCGTTAATCTATTGTTGAATGACTGTCCTCTCTGTCAATATTTTGAAGATAATCATTGATACAAGAGAAATGCGATGACGTTGAATATTACTTTGCTTTTTACGAGCCTTTATTATTATTTTATCTTGTCATTTATCTATGTGCTTATATGTGTCAGGTTTACACATGTTATTACGTTAGCGATCTTATTATATGTCTCTTAAATAAAATACTACCAACTACTACTTTTTTGTCATTGGAAAGCAAAGGTCCGACTGATGTCCAGATGTTAAGAAATTACATATCGCCTAAAAACACCAAAGTTGTTAATTGGGTATTGTCAACTTGAAGCTAGAACGTGCCACCCTAGAATCCAGGGTCTGGACCCTGGACCATTAGCGGCCGACCGTTATACTACAGACAGAGGTAAGCATTGAGTTTAAGACGGCAGAAAAGGTAATAATTACTTTCAGGCAACTTTAATATAATTTTAGTATCAACGTGTCTATCTTCCTATCATTATCGGTATCATTTAACCGCCTCGTTGGTTGAGGGGTTAGCGTATACGCCTAACGCCACCGACCAACTGGGAGGCTCGGGTTCGATTCCCGACGGGGGCAGGCATTTGTGTGATGAACATAGATGTCTGTATTTCTTATGTAATGAAGACCTACAGTACGGTTAGCTCGGTGAAGTCACCAATGCTTGCGGGTTTATAACCAGTAAGTACCCAAGTATATATTTCATATATGTAATACTAGCTGTCCGCCCGCGGCTTCGCCCGCGTGAATTATTTTAATAAAACAGACAACTTTCAAAGGGCAGACATT
>DVZL01002420.1:0-15513 GCA_018236625.1 Lasaia peninsularis
TAATTAAAATTATTAGCCTATGTTATCGTCTAAAATACTAATTAAATACTAATCCTTATCCAAATAAACTATTTATTAAGCAAGATTGTTTCAATAGCTATCAACTACTTCTTATTTTATTCCAATCGCACAATCCATTCAAAAGATATTACGAATTTAAAATTAATTGGTATTAAAATGAATGATGGCCGCCGTCCGATATGTGTCGCACGACTCGCACGGCGAAACCGAAGTGGAGGGGGGTGTACATCTATGAAGCAGGTTGCCGCGCGGCTCATATATTATAAAACAGAATCTCTTTCTCTATCTATCTCTATGTGTGCTTAAAGCTTTAAAACTAAGCAACAGGTTTTGATGTGGTTTCTTTTATTAGATGGAGTGATTCAAGGGAAAGGTTTTTTATGTATTAACATGTATAGTATACCCGTGCGAAGCCGGGGCGAGCCGCTAGTCGTATATAAGACACAAAGTTCGTGAAAACATGTAGGTATTCCGTGGCTCAATACTCCGTCTATGATATCTCATATTTTCCTACAGAAATCATAGGAATCAATTTTCTAAGTGAAACATCTGCAATATCCGCATCAATTCTGTTGGGCTACATTCGGCATTTTTACATTGCACTACTTCCAAGTTAACGTGAGCAGTATTGGAGGTTGGCCAATTTTGTAAAAACTTTACTATCTCTTAATGAGATTTGAAAACTCGTTCCAACTTAATTCACAAAATTCGACATTCAGCAATAATAAATGATCGGATTGAAATTACATAGCCGTTAAGAGCAACACCAAATAGTGATAAGTACAATTAATAAGTAAGTCATTTATTCGAAAGAATTTTGTAATAAAATCTACCATATCGGTGTTTCGCTAACTGGTTTGATTCCTGCAATTAAGCTTTCATCTTCCGCATTGGTAAGCGTTTCTCGAATGGTCCCTTTTGTATTGACATCTATACTATCTGTCACGAGAAGGTATAAATTATGTAAACAAACGTTTAGAATTTGCCAATATTTGGGTCAAAGGAAAAAAGTATTTATTTTTTTAAATATTTAATAAATTATTAGTAAAGGAATTGCTGCCAGCATCCGTAGAAAAACACGAATAGAAATATAAATAATAATGATATTATTATTATTATTCATCTATTCCATTATACACAATAACAAATAACAAAAACGATAAATTTAAGGCAATAATTAACAAAATTAGCAACAGTAACAAAGTGATAACGAAAAAATAACAAAATTAATAATAACAACAAAATCCACGATTTTTATAAAGCAATGAAACATATTCGTGCGTATTCAAAACTCGAATGACGTTTATTTCAAAATAGCCAACCAAAGTTTTATATTCCCCGAGATCGGCGCGTCCCCGTACCACGAAAATAAGAGTTGTCAAATAATATTAGACTAAATTAAAAAGGTTATTACTTTCATATAACCCGCCTATATTTTTACTTCGATTGAATATGGCCAGTTCATTATTGTCTCGGAGTAAAAATATTTACTTGGTAAAAGAAGTTTGTTTACAAAAATTATACCTTCTCATGACGGGCAGTTTACATATTCATAAAGTAACGTTGGGAAAAGCACTGAGTAGTGCAAAGTTAGTGGAGCGCCATGACTCAGCAGTTCCCTTGAAGTTGCACTTTTTTGCCAGCACTCTCTCTCCTTTCCCTATAATCTAATTAATGCAATTTAGATTTCATATATTTTTTAATTTAAGTAATAAGGTGTTAAACCTAATATTCCCATATTTTTCCCAGTCCATATTTTTAACATTAAGTGTATGCCTAGAGAAATGCAAGATATGTAAGAAAATAATTTGACTAATCAATAAGTCTACCGCATGTACATTCAGAAAATAATCAGTTTTGATGTTAATGACTGTGTTATTACAGGTTTATGTATAACAAAACAATGTTCGATAACGTCGATCTAAGAAAGACGTGAATGATGTTATGATACGTCAATTTTATGCGAGGAAAATACAATACGGGGCCAAGCGCAGACAAACATAAGCAACATCATCGCAAATATTTTATGATATCCACATACATATAAACTTTCAAACTATATCATCGTTATGTAGAATCAATCAATGTAATCGAAAGATTTGGCCGTCTCCTCAAATACGAGGTCGACCAGTAATAAATGTGTACATAATGTCAAACCCTGACGGTACGCGAAGAAAATTGCGATGTGTAGCCTGAAAATGGTACTGCGGCTACGGGCGGCTGTAATAAAATATGCAATCAGCAAACAACCGGGGAGTTGCACCAATATTTTAGATGGTAGAAAAAAGTAATGATGAGCGTCAATCTATACAGGTAACGTCCACAACCGGCGTAAGGCTCCCGGACGCCTTTCACGATTGATTCCGGTACATTGCGGCTATCGCAACATGTGCTACCAGTCGAGCGGGGGCGGGGCGGCGGTACGCACGTGTACACGCCCCCCGCATGTACACGCCCCCCGCATGTACACACGTCATAGCATATTCCAATATTTTTATTCCACGAGAGCCTTTGACGATTTCATTCGTCACCATCAGAAACCTAGCGACCTGCCCACTCTTTTATCTCATTCTTTCTCTCACCTTTTTGAAAGATTCACTGTGCGCCCCGTAACACATCACACATACACCAAATGTGTTGATGATGTGTTACCAACCATGAGATGAGCGATGGAGATGGAGGTTACAAAGCTTCAGCACACGTTATCGTTGCCCTATTGACACTCGTCGCAGAATAATATAATACGAAGTAGTCATAATAAAACAAAACAGATATAATTCGGTCACCAAGTAACTTCCATATTTCTACTCATCGCCGTGAATTCAGTGATTCTCTGTTTTGATATTTAGAATTGCAAACATATAGGAAACGATTACCACAAGGTAAACTCACTAATGTGTCTTATTTTACATAAAACTTATTTATCATTCGCAAAGTAACATGTGGTTATTGTATTTCAGTCTAAAACATTAATTTCGCCATATTATGTCGTAAGCTGCAAGTCAAGGACAATATAATGTAGGCAAAAACACCAACGCAAGCGCCGTGCAAAGTTTCCATCTATACGTATTTTTTTTCTAGCAGACAAATATTTGATGCGGTGATATTGTCAAGTATACGGCGTGACATAAGTTCGCTCGCCAACAAATCACCTCAATATCATAATAACATTTCAATAAAAATTCGCCAAGAGCTTTTTATAATTACATACAAGCACATACACGAAATCGATTGGTAAATAGCTCGCCGTGAATGCCATTGTAAAACATGAGATCTATTAATACTGATAATTGATTTTTAAGTGTAGTTTTCTGTATACATCATATCCAATCATTGTTAGTCTATAACATATTTAGAATTATAATTAAAATAGCGTATAACATGAAATAGAAAATTTTAGAGTGTGTAGTTAACTACAACTGTAAAAAGCTGTAAACTAAATTTAAGCTTTATAAAAAAAGTAATACCTTCAAGCCTATTGTCCCCAAAGAGCTAGGCAGAGGTGTGCTAGTATATCCACAACTTGAAAGTCCAGTAAATACACTAGAACACTCACGATTAGCCAAGGTACTAAGCTTTATAATTTTGCGAATGGTGATTTTTGTATCAACTAAAGCTGTTACGATAACCTTGAGGTTTGGGAAACCCAGCTTACGAAATAATGGATACGAGTTCGTGTGATTTGTTAATCTTACCGAGAATCCTTGCAAACGGCCGACGTCCATCATATCGTTCGCATTCTTGGGAATGATCGAGGTGCACTGCACGGCGTCCCGGAGCGCCGCGAGCGCGCCCGGCGCGGCGTTCGCGCTCTCGGAGTACGTCAGGATCTTCTTCACCAACAGGTGGTATTTCTGTATCCGTTGTATCGGTTTGATCAGCAGATCTGCGAGCTGGGAATATCAATAATGTATAATCTACATCCAACATGTTATGTCATCGATTGTCATGACAATTCATCTGCTACGCCGCAAAGGCGATGTTATTTAAATAACATACACATCTTCACGCCAGCTGAGCAGGCGGTATCGAGTTCTCCACGTTCATACAAACACGGCGGTTTCGGAGACTCCTGACATCACCCTCAGATAATACTCGAGCTATTATGTCAATCTAGATCTCTCCTAGTATCTACAGCCTGTTTCATTCTTTCTACACGACCGAACCTTTCTCGTTTTTTTCTACACCGACTATTTCTTTTAAACCCATTTTTTCTTATATCACTACTTTCGCAATAGTGAAATCAGAAATCTTCATCATACTAATATGTGGCAATGATGCGGTCCGCGAGCACGCACTTCAACCGCATTTTCTTACTTTCATGCCGTTTCCGACGTTCCCAACTCTCACTTATCTAAAGTAAAGTTGGGATAAGCACTGCGTTGTACAAAGCGAGTCAAGCACTTTATCTTAGCACTTCTCTTTGAATTAGCTTGCCCAACGTTTGTTAAACGTTATTTAAATAATAAACCATTTCAGATTAAACAGAATATTTGAGATACTGTAAAAAAATTGTGACTGACCAAGGACTACATACGTACTGACGACATAATTTGGCAACTCAGAACAGCGACGGCACACTAGTATGGAACGTTTCAGCAACAATAACAGATAAAATCAACAATCGTCAAGCATCACGCTTCAATTATACAAAAACTATATATTGTCATTTATTAAAACTTAGACCGTAACACACCTGTAGTTTGTGTCCGAGTTTATGTCTCAGCTCGTGGAAGTAGTTCTCGTGGTCCGACATGATGTACTCTGAGACGGGTTTATTTCGGCAATAGGCTTCGTAGAGGAACATCTTCTTTTCGAGGAAGCGCCGGAAAAGTGGACCCAGCAGTTCCGGACTCTCGATACAGCCTTCCAACTCGTTGAGGAACTTACTGCACATATTATCCATTAGTCACTAACGTGTTACGCGCGACCACGGAAATAATAGTTATAAAATCTTTTACGACACTTATAATAATGACAACATGATTGATGGTGATTAGAGATATTAGTCAACAAAACACTGTTTTCACACTTTCTGTTTGGAATGAAACAAAAAAAAAACATCGAATCAAACAAATCATAAAAAAGCAAATAAAAAACGCATTCGCATTGCTGTCTGCAAAATAAATCGCCAGCAGTTGGGAACGTAAACAATTGGATTGAATGGAAATCAAAGTGTCAATAGACGGAAACAAAATATAGAATGGACTGCAATCACTTACTCGCGATGCCACTCGTAGATAGCCTCGATGTTGCCGAATATCATTCGCAGCCGCCGGTCCCGCAGACCCTCCGGCAGCGGCGGTTCCGCGCTGGGATCCTGCCCCGATATATGTACATGTAATACTAATTATATTGAAGGATATCGCCAAAAAATATTTATATATTATACTAGCTGTACCCACGATTTTGTTATTGAGTTAAGTTACGACGTATTGATTAAGAATATTTTACCCTTCAGACGGAAAATGACAACATTCCAACCCATGTGGTAAACCACGAAGCCACTTTCTGGCTCCATCGAGCAACAAAATAGCATACACAACACTTTCACTTCTCGATTTACTTTCGGTCGACAAATACATGTAAAATGAGACTTTTCTAATGTTACTGTTGTTAATTTTTATGGTTTTTGATTCGTTGGATTAGTCTCCGCCCCGAATAGCAGAATATATCTTAAAAACAGAGAACCTTCATCCCTGTGACAGTTCGTATTAGTGATGACTGTTGGGATGGGGGTCGTATCGATACTTAAGCTTTTTATAGGCAAAGGCGTGGCTTGCATTCAGCTACATTGGTAAACATGTTTTGAAAAATATTATAATCAGCATTTTTAATGTCTACTATGTTGTTTTTGTAATTAAATCAAGTTTTTTTGATAAAAATAAAATCATTTTCTAATAATTTTTACCCGATTCGCCGTAAAACTTATGTTGTAGGTAAATGGATATTTCTCAGCTAATAAAATGCTGACGTTATAAAAAGCTTGTAGTGAAGTGACTCCGGATAATCGGAGGAAAGTCGTAGAATAGACTGAAAAACTTTGCTATGATGATTGGGATCGAGATGTGCGATACGATACCATTGTAGATCGACTGTTAGAACGATAAACAGATACGTTATACGATAGAAAACGTTAGATAGATAAACGTAGGCAACAGCAGTTACAGTTCAGATCCGAGTCAGAGACGCAAGCACTGATGTCATTATCAGATTTAAATTAAAAAATATTTAAATAATTAATCGTTAAATGGCTTTTGTTTTATTTCGTTTTATTCTATAATTATTTTTTTAATTATCTTGGGTATAAAACCGTGAGTGTATATATGGTATACTCCGATCTTCTGATTCATTTCAAAGCATTCGTTTCCATTATCGATATATTTTGTTTATCGATACTTTCCGCATTAGTCGATAAATGAAATACGATGTATGTTTTGCAAACGTAAACGTAAAGTCAGATTGTGATAATATCTTGTAAATGTTAAGAATTGTTATAATTACATATCATTTTAATGGCATAAAGCTACGTAACATTAATAAATGCAATTTTTAGACGCCTTCAATACGATTATGATTTAATGGTGAAGCCACAAGGTCGTGTCTTTGGAATAACTGTCAGTGTCATAAGGATCAATGTTCGCCGCGCCGAATATAAGTTATTGTAACTTGAGTTTTAGCTCTGATAATGTTGTAAGTAGCGAAACCCGTACCTAAGCCGTTTAAAGATAATTTTACAATTAGGTAAGTACATGTTATACGTAAAACAGTATAGCTGGTTTTCAGTGTAAATATTAACAATGGAAAATAGACGAATTTATAAAAAAATATTATACAAATAATTACCAAAAAAGTTTAAAAGTACTTGAATAGAAAAGCGAAAAATATACAGTATACAAGCGTAGTTTTTACAGCACTGTCAACTTCCGAGGTTTCCGCAATCTCTCACTGTTATTGCGGTTACTACATACGAGTAGGAATATGAAGTCCGTTTGTTGTTTATTACATGTGAACCACTTTTGCATTATGAAAGTAGCGTTTATTTTTGACGAAATAATTTAATCTTCTTCTCTTTTTTTTTTACGTGAGCGTAAGTAATTGATATCTGTCAAGTTTGATTAAACTCCCGACTTTCATAAAATTGAGTTCAAATGATTAAAAATAGTTTCAAGACAGGGTATTATGCAAAATCGTTTTACATAATATATGCCTATGCCTTAAACTTTGGCCGACACAACATTTCTTAGTAACACGTCAGCGCGAGCCGGAAACAACTTGTGTCTGAAGTCGAGAGTCTTTTGACCAACATCTCGTTTTTGGGCCAACAAAATCTGGTTCAATTTAACCCAAAGAAGACACAAGTTTACGCGTTCTCCGCTAGAAAGTTTTCCTTTGTTGTATCACCTCGATTTGAGAGCATGTTCCTAATTGGCTCAGCTAGTATTGGAATTCTTGGCGTCGACGTTTCGAGTGACGTTCAGTTTCGTAGTCATTTGGAAGGGAAAGCTAAAATAGCCTCTAGAAAGGCGAGACAGTACCTACTTCAAGCCGACACATTGTTTGCAGCTATATAAGGCAAAAATTCCGCTGCACATGCAGTACTGTGCTCACCTCTGGGCGGGGGCTCCCTAGTATTAGCTCCTTCTATTTGACAGCATCCAACGTAGAGCGTCTGGAATCGTTGACGACTGGGCTCTTTCCAATTGGCTTGGCTCTTTGGCGTTGCGTAGAGATATCTGTTCACTCAGTGTCTTCTGATGGGGAATGCTCTGAAGAGTTGTTTGGTTTGATACCTTCCGCTGAATTTCACGTTAGGATATCAAGTCAGAACCTAAAATTCGACGCTACCATCTTGATGCGTCACGCTCCTCAACTGTGGATTTCCTATATATAACTATATGGAACTAATTACTATATGGAACTATATGGAACTAATTACTATAATACCGGAGGTAGTATTCCCAAACGGATACGACTTAGGAACCTTCAAGAAAAGAGCATACTCATTCCTAAAAGGTCAGCAACTTATCTGTGATTGCTTGTGTTCATGGGCGGCGGTGATCACTTACCATCAGGTGACCCACTTGCCCGTTTGCCTCGTCTTCTATAAAGAAAAATCAGTCTCAGTTACGCTTAGCAAGTTGAGTTGTACGTAAGTCAGAATCTCATTTATATTTATGGCATCCCAGTTGTTTCCGCTGATATATTGATGCGTTAGGTGTCGAGATTGTTTAACAACTTTGTCAGTTTAATTAAAAACGGCTTGATGCATAGCTAGTACCATCTGCGTAGCAATGGATGTTACTTAAATTAAGCTAAAAGTAATATAATAGTCCTATCAAACCAGATTAAGTAGAATTGCTGACTCCCTCTAGATTGATCAATCTTTCTCTAAGCTAGTTTTATAAAGTTGACAATATCAAAACTCTCACAAGGCAATCTGCCTTAAATATATTTTGAGATCTCTATTCGAATAAGATAATAATGTTTAATATTACAAACAGGTTATTATTGGGAGTTTAATCTCTAGATATTATTTTAAATCTTATGGTTACTAACTTGTAACATATTATCATTGATGTGTTAAAAACAATGTTAGAAAAAGTATACACCCTTGAGGTACACCAGCATTGGACTTTCATATTACTTATTGTAGAAGACTCAACCGGTTAGAAACTGAGATTAATCCATTAAGGGAGTGAGTAATTGGCAATTACAGTGTTTCCGCGAACGAACTACTTTGCAGAAACATCGCTTAATTGCCCGACTACTACTACCTGAGCATCTATATAAAGTTTAGTTTAGCGTGAATGAATTATTACACTTTATTGTGCTCTTTTATGATTTAACGTTTTTTTCATAATTAATGTATGACTAAGAGAGGAATACTAAGACTATTGTATGGTTGTGCAATCGGGATAATCGTCACAGTATTTGTCTTAAGCGTTATACGCCTACTTTTCGACTTACCTAAAGAAAAAATTGATTGCACCAACCTTAACTTAATGTAACTTTTCGGCGATGCGTAAAATGAGACATTTTACACTGGGTATTCTTAAGTCATGATTGGTGAAATGGGGCATAAGTGTGTGCAGTTCTTTTTATAATATATAAAAAAAACGATTTTTTTTCAATAATCTAGTATATTTTTACAGAAAATTGAAAGTTCTGCTTATTACAATAGATGCTGAAGTCATGCCGACAGCTGACGATGGTGGTTCGGACGGCGGGGGCTCTAGTGGGAAGAGCGTCATGCTCTTGGATGGACAGATATGGTCGACCTGCGTCTCCACCTCCTCAGCGCCCTTTACGATCTGCGAGCAAAGATCGGTCTATACGAAGGGTAAATATATATTTATTATTATTTATATTTACAAAAAATATAGCGAGTAGCAGTTGGACTCACGCAAGAAGGGTTCGGTACCGAAAAAACTGTACTCTGAAAACGGCAAAAAAATCAGTTGAGTGCGTCCGTTAAAATTTTATTTTATTTCAATGCTAAAACTACATTTTGCCTCTACACATCAATATAGCTTTGCAAAACATAGTGCCTATACGGTTGACATTCCACGACCAAATATTATTCATGTAATATGCGAGTGTGGTGTCAAAAGTTTCCAAAACCGGCTTGTTTGTAGGAAAATAATAATGAACATGGAGGAAGCTAGATACTTGGCACTTGGTACACTCTGCCTACTCTGCAAGGTATCTGGCGTGAAGAAATAAATTATGAAAATTTCGAGTTTACAGCTATTAAGGTTCATGAAACATAGCCTCATGATAGACATGCATACAAATACAATGACAGACAGAGAAAAACACACTGATAAGGAGACAGACACACGATCAGACCAATGGATTGACAGACAGAAGTATAAAGTAGTTTTATTAGTAGGATCCCGTTATTACCTTTTGTGTGCGGTACCCTAAAAAGGAGTCGTGAATTAGCATGTGAAGGGACATTTACGCTGGCAAATGGCACGGTGGGTTTCACTGCGGCTTAATGGATATTTACCGGCTTTGCGTTTCCGAACATCGATCAAACTTTATTTGCGTATAAATCGTCGTGTTTTGTTACGAACTCGTGAAATATGTAAAGTTTATTCCTCGTGTTGGTCTTAGACTGAAGGATATAGGCCAATTGGTGTCCTACTTAGTAACTTGATAGTATTTTCCCCCTGTTTGCCTACTTGTTTAATAGATCGTAATATTACTTACTTGATAACCAGTAAATATATGGTATGGTATATGGGTATATCCAATGTTCAATCCAATGACCCAATATTATTTTTGCAACCATAATGACTGTCGTATTTCTACTCCGTGGGTACCCCGCAAAATTAAACGATAGATTTTTTTATATAAGGAAGCACGAATAAGCACACGGCTGTCTTGATAGTAAGAAGCAAATGTAGTCTATTTTATCGGAGACATTAAAGATTTTATCGGTGCGGAACCCTGGCAAAAATAGGGGCCCGCCCGTCTTTATTATTTTTCTTTATCAGGTTAAGTTATCTGATTTAATAAAATCGGACTTAAACGATTATATCATACAGTCAAAAGTTGTAATAATCATGTCAATCTTAAATAATGTGGTGGGTTTTCTTACTAAAACCTGTCGAATAAGATTTGGTGAGATCGAAAAAACATAATACACTAATTTTCTCATAAGTATCTAAACTGTGTACGTTAATTGAACACAATTCCACCAAAAATTATGAATTTCATACAATATTAATTTTCATGTGTATAAACATGTGTATACATGAAAAACAATAATAATTACGAAAATAACTGCCCACCAAAACTCTATTTGACATTTGTAAACAGCTGTCATTTTTGACAGTTATTTTTTTTATAATTATTATTATGCAAAGGTTATGACTGCGTAGGTTGTTGAGCATTAACTTGTAGAATATAATAATAGAGTTGTGGATTGGCATGTCAAGAAACATTTACGCGGGTAAATGACGCATTGGGTTTTGACTGGGGTTTAATGAATATTTACTAACTTCGCGTTTCTGAACGGCGGTTTATCTTTATTTGCATATAAAATATCTTGTTTTGTTGTGGAACTCATGATAAACGCAAAAGTTTGACAGTTATTTTGTATTTGATCTTATATTGTGCTTGTATAATATTAAATCGATCTCCTATCTGTTGTTTAAGAGTTTATTCATTGTTACATTTTAAATATATTTTATAATGTCAGGGTTAGAAAAGATAATACGAGTACGTTGTAGGTATAGTACTTACTTATTCTGCTGTTCGTTTGACCATTTGCCTGTCTGTCTGAATGCTGTATCTTGTGAACCGTAATAGCTAGACACAAGAATTTTTGCAAGAAGACGTATTTCTGTTTCCGCTTTTGCAACAAATAATAAAAACAGAATAAACTGAATATATTAAGTGCGCTCCCATACAATAATCGTGATTTTTTGCCGAGTTTAAACATATTGGCACGAAGCCTTTCGTGCGAAATAGGTATAAAAAAACCGGTCAAATGCGAGTTGGTCTCGGTTTTTTGACCTCAGAACTTTCGACTAGGTAAACCGATTTTGATGAATCTTCATTTATTTTGAAGCTGGTTATTACCGTACATAATTATAATATAATAGTAATGAAGTGGAAATTGGATTTTTTTGCAGTTTTACTGCATTTAAATTATTATCCCCTTAAATAATTGCAATACTGCTAATAGCTGTAATAACTATAATAGCAGTTACAGTTATTAGATGTATGACAGTTATTGCAGAAAAATAACGTTATAACGGCAGCAGCTAGTTTATATCATTAGTTATTATTACAACTGAAAATATAATTGTCTTTTTGATTGCGTAAATCTCCAAATTGGCATTGTTTTAATTTTCGTTTTTTACGATTATTTCCTTCTAAGCAAGCAAGATTTCTAGACGCGAAATAATCATGAAAAATCACAAAATTAAGCTAGTGAAATATTAGTATGATGTCTATTTATAGCATTAGTTTGGGCGGGCGTGACGTCACCGATCGATGTGATGGGGGCGGCCACGTTTATTCATTACATCAGCAGTACTGTTTTGTGAACACCGAGCGGTAAATAACATACCGTACCGCATTATTTACTTATTTTCTTTCCACTCGCGGCTTCGCCCGAGTGAATTATTTTAGTAACACAGATAACTTTCAAAAGACAGACATTTTTTCGACTTATAATACTTATTGCGTAGAAACAATAATGGTAGATGCCTAAAAAAGAAACAATAAAGTTAGATACATAATAAAAAACAAAAATAAAAGAACCTAGATACCTAATCCTGCCACAATAGCGGCAGTTCTCGCCATTGTCGTGTTCTGGTGTGGAGGGTAGGGTAGCCGGTAAACTTACTCAGGTAAGAGGCTTACCATCCCAGCCTCAGGTTGACAACACACCAATTCCACCTTTGGTGTCTATAGGCGACGTGTATTTCTTACCATCAGGAAATCCGTCTGCTTGTTTGCCTTCCAATATCATCAAAAAAAAAACTCGAAAAAAATAAAACTACAAAAAAAATGTATATCGCATTCTTATACAATTTGAATAAAGGGTCGGAATTCTTATGGAGTGGGAAAACATCGTGAGGAAATACGGATTAGTTTAATCAAATTTGACCTAATTTAGAATTAGGCCTGGTTTCCCTTCTAGGTTGCAGAAGTCAGACAGTCAGGACCATCTTTCACATATTAGAGGCCCTGTACATTAGGATAATGGAGACCCTATGACCATAATATGGAACTATTTTGTTAGAATGGACAAAGATATTATGCAAAGTTTGAGCTTTATTTTCATTTTTTTATAACAGACTAGCAACCCATCCCGGCTTCGTACGGGCATAATAATATAATAAAAAAAGTATGGTTCCGATGGCTGACAAAATAATGTTGATTCCCTCCCATACACCTTTAACGCATAGCGGCACCGAGCGGAGCTTTTTCTTTTATTTAAACTCGTGATATCTTTTGAATGGAATAACCGAATTGAATCATTTAATAGGTGATATGAAGGTATTCAAGTAGCCTTAAATAATGATTTATATATTTTGATAAGGATTAATATCTAAGTACGAATAAAGAGCCTTCTCTAGCGGTGGTATTTTAATTATTTTTTTTTAAATAAAAAGACGCTCATTGTGACGTAACTATAAAAGATAGAGATATGCTGTCGCGACCTATTTTTTTTAAATGAAACATAGCCTATGTTACTTGAGAAGAGTGTAGATTGCCAACGGTGAAAGAATTTTTAAAATCGGTCCAGTAGTTATTGAGCCTATTCATTACAAACAAACAAAAAAATGTTACCTCTTTATAATATTAATTTAGATAGTAGCTACTCCCGTAGCTAATTGGTCATATGTTCTGTGGTTAGAGGTGGTCATTATTACAACTTACAACAACAGATAATATAACGCGTTATTCTTGCACAACAGATAACAAAATTATTGAACTCTCATCCTGTTATTGTTGTTGACTGTTGTTATTACGAATAAGTGTAAGAGAGGTAGTTAAAAAAAGCTTTTCGCTTCTCTGACTACGATTTTATACCTTTTGCCAATTAACATAATGTCGATTTGGTTAGGTTAACACTAATAGCCAATAATACAATAACAGTTTATGACAACAGTTATTGAAAAATAACATAAATACGTCAAATTTTGCTTTTCATTATCATCATATTATTTTCTTATTTTCCAATAGGTATCATTCTACTATAATGTTTCTCCGTTTTTTTAGCTTTAATTAAGATTTAGGCTCTAGACTATAATATTTATCGTTGAACTGTAACGAACAAAAGGAGCATATTACTACTATACGCATAAAAATTAATTTTTTATCGCAACTAAAAAAATGTCTTTGTAAAATTTAAACTAATTCATTTTAGCCTAAAAAAACAAAAATAAAATTATTTTATCATTAATTAAATTCGTTTGTAATAAACGATAGCAAATGTAACTTAACGTTTATCCTAACGTTACTTTGTGGAAGTGAGAGTTGGATATGTGGTGGGGTTGTTAGACTGTATGTGCAAGTGCACCGCCTACCTTGAGACCCGAACACGACAATGTCATTATGGCGATGCCCTACTCGGGCGAGTTGCCGCATGTTCTCTGCCTACTCCATCAGGTATCTGGGCGTAACAATATATAATGTACTTTTTGTGAAACCTCCTTTTCATCTTTCAGAAATTTAATAATAATTATGAATTAATTATCAAATCGTGATCACTTGAAAATTAAATGTATTTCAAACGTCTTGATAAAGATATTAATCAAAATGGCTGACGGAAATTGCTTCGAGATTTATCATTTCAATCTGGACTTCTCGTCTGATATTTCGAAGCCAGCGAATGTTTTGACGTAGACTTACTTTCCTTTAGTCGTCATTCTCAATTCTTGTCAGCTTTGAAATGTAGAATTATGATTAGCTAAAACTATCTGGAGATTATACTCCCAACAATAAACTGTCTAAAATATTAATCATCTATCTCATTCTTATAGGGTCGGTTAATTTACTGTCACAAGACCTTCTTGAGATTTTCCACTCCACAAAATTGGTAGAAAGAGATATTGGCCAGTTTAAAATGAGTTAGCAATACTACGTTTTCGGAACAGGATCTTTATTAGGAGTGTATTCTAGATATTACCGTGTACATGACGTGTAGTCTAAAGCTTAATGTGTACAATACTTCGAATAGTTTATTAAATGAGTTATAATATTTCAGGCTCCGATTTTGATAGGCTTAATACAAAGAAGCAGGTCTATTTTTCTATGTTTTTTTGTTTTTTTTTATACATTGGTTATGCGATTACTATGTCACCTATTCATCTTGATGGTTATTGTTTTGTATTATGAGTAGCGTACACGCCTAACGCCACCGACCGATGGGGAGATTAGGTTTCGATTCCAGACAACACAAATGACTATAATATTTCAGGGTACGGGGGCTTATTAAATTTATTATTGTACTATTTTAAGTATTTCTATGTATTAGTATCGTTGTCTAACACCCATAACACAAGCTATATTCTTGTGTTATGGCTGTTTACTTATTTGTTTACTTTGGGGTTAGATCAATTTGTGTTATTTGTCTAAGGATGTTTATTTTTATTATAAAATAATGGTGACAGGACTTTTATGTTCCAGTAAGATCAATAAATATATATCCCTGGAAATAATACATATTAATCTAACCCCAAAGTAAGCAAATTATATGCTTGTGTTATGAGTGTTAATCAACGATACCAATATATATAGATATACTTGTATAGATACCAGGATAAATTTATAAACACACTGCCATGAAAATAAACCAGCAACGGTAATCGAAAACTTGCTGTTGGTCAAAGTTGTTAACGACAACTCGACAATGCGGTCAATTTTTTTTATGATATTGGAAGATAAATAAGCAGACGGATTTCCTGATGGTAAGAAATACACGTCGCCTATAGACACCAAAGGTGGAAATGGTGCGTTGCC
>DVZL01002421.1:0-15513 GCA_018236625.1 Lasaia peninsularis
AGAAAGACAATCTGTGCAGCCTGCGGATAATGACTGCGTCGTCAATGTTAGTGTCGGTTTCTGTGAATTATTTAGCTAACCATGTCTTTCTTGAGTAGACTTTTTGCTGCGGTAACCAATATCCACGCGGGCGAAGCCGCGGGCGTCCGCTAGTAAGTTATATTTGAAAAGGTGTTTCTAGTTTAAAATATCAATATGTGGAAGTTTCACCAAGCGCCAACGATGAATATAGAATATAAGAAACCAGTGTTGAGTACAAAATATGTATCTCAATATTCTGAGATATTCTCCATTGATTGAGTCTTGTTTCCCCACAATATGTTATGTATTTTTTTTGACATTTTTTTTTGGTCCTGTCATTAATACGTCCATTAGTACCTAAACATTTATTTATTTCAGTTTTGAGCGGATTATTCCACTTTTTTACACTTTTGAATATCTTAAAATACCAAATGTTTTAACATATTATCATTATAACTTAAAAACTGAAGTTTATATCCAAAAAAATCCATGAGATTTTTTAATTTTTTTTTACAAATGCACTCGTAAATTTTTGTATATTCAACAAAACAAAAATGTCTACAAAATAATGTACAATACGAAGTTTCTTAACACAGAGATTCTAAGTAATCCATACTTATTATTTATTATTTGTTTAAGGAACCCGACTGACTTGTTTTGAATTAAAATTGAAGAAAAAAAATTTCTGTACCTTTTATTAAAAATTGGTAAAACTGCAATAAAAAAAACCATATCGTCGCATGTCTATGAACGCGTATTTAATTTATTTAGTTCATACAAACTTTTATCCCTTATTTCTCTCCCTTGGGGGTTTATCTTATAAGAAAAATATGTGTGCGAAATTTTTAGTTTCTGGCCCCAAATGTTTGGTTTGTGCGTTGGTACATGAATCAATTACTCTTGCCTTTTTTATGAAAATATTTCAAGAGTTTTGATCTTGACTTGAGATTTTGACGTCTCACAGTCGCCATTTTAGATTTAATATGCATAATATCTAAAATGAAAACAATTTGATTGTAAATTTAAAAACACATTACAAATACAAAGACAAAACTATCACAATTTTATTGGATAGTCGGGTGAAATATAAATTGTATTTAGCCAATCAGCGAACTACGAGATATCGTAAATAAAACCGGCCAAGTGCGGGTCGGAGTTGCGCATAAAGGATTTTGTACCATTATATGTAAATACGGCAAAAATTACGATTTTATATATAGTGTAGGAGCCCCCTTAAATATTAATCGTATTCTATTTTTAAAATTTTTCGTTATAACGCCAACGAAATACCCATAATATAACCAATGAAAATTTCAACTTTATTACTATCACGGTTCATGAGATACAGCCTGGTGACAGACTTATAGGCCGATAAAAACAGACATCGGAGTCTGGTATTAGGTTTCCATTTTTATCCTGTGGATACAGAACCCTAAAAAGAAATAAGCACTTGGATTTGCTCAGAGCTCAATGGGTCTGGTTCGGAGACGAGTCGTTCGATAATTAAACTCCCCATAAACCCTAAGGGTCTGTCGTGAATCAATGTTAAGGACAGATCCTACATGTGTCGACCTTTCATTAGCCATAACTAACTATCACCCTCGGATTTGCTCGCATTTTAGAGGGTGTGAACTGGAAAATACTCAAATATCAGCTGTTTCATGAGAATGAAAGACAAACAAGCAGATTTTCCTGATAAGAAATACACATAACCATTTCATAATGGTGCGTTGCTAAGGAGTCAAATACTCATAAGTTAAACATTTGATCCAATCACTAGACAGGAACACGACACTGGCACACATTGAAGTTATGACATAAAGTTAAAATCTTTTAATAAGTATTTCAGTTGTAATGTTTGCACTGGTATTGATTCACGTACTAGGTTCATCAAAATAAAAAAGTCTAGTTTGCAGGGAGGCTTGAGGTTATTTGCCTCTTTGTCGAGAATTTAAAAAAATTGCCGTCAATTAACCTTTTACAATTTATTTTCAGCTGTGTTTAGCATACAAGCAAACGAATTGCCTATATACAAAGGTTCGTGGTTTAATTTTGACGAAACTCACCAAAAATTTGAATCCCTAAATTCAACTTCTCTCCTTTTACGAGTTCTATTTTTGCACCAATTTTCAATAAAATCGGTTCAAAATTCACCTGACAGTCTAACAGACAAACAATTTCTTATTCATAATATTATTAGAGTGGAAACAATCGACTTTTTGTTAAGCAACAAATTTCATGGACATTTAGATATATCAATAGAATAAATTACTTAAAACATGCAAAATAAAGATAATATTATTTATTTTTTATTGAAAACGTTTAGATATCAATCGAGAAATTATAATATAGTATTCCATTAGTGATAAGTGACATAATATGTCAAAGTTCATGACAGATGTCATTTCTAATATTTTTTTTTAGTTTTATTTTTTTTAGGTTGAGGTTTTTTAGGTAACCTCAAGACATCAAACAGCCTAAAACTTGGTGTATCCCAGGTTTTACACTGGTGATGTCATCGAACCAAGGTTTGAAGGTTAAATGAATTGTCAAGCGCACAGATTGAGGAGTAATTTCCGCGGACGATATGACGGGTACGGTCGTATTCATTTAGCACGCAAAATATATGGAAATCCATTTACTGGAATGGTATAATACTGTATTTATTAAAAGGACTGATTTCCTGGTAATAAACTTGATGAGAATTTAAACGCAGTAAAACTGTAAAAAACCGACTTCATTATTATGAGTCAGAATTGGACCAAATTGAAATGTGACCAACATTTAAATATTCAAAAAAGGAATTCAACCGCCTCGTTGGTCTAGAGGTTAGCGTACACGCGTAATGCCATCGACCATGCGAGAGACTAAGGTTCGATTTCAATGGAAACAGGCATTTGTGTGATGAACGTAGATATCTGTATTTATTAAATTTATTCAGATATATTCTAAATTATTAGTATCGTACGCTACGCTACGCTGGCAGTATACTTGATTTTTAAGTCTAACACACAATATGACATACACACAGTTTACAGATAATCATACAGCATTTATGATTTCCCTTGCCACCATATATGTCGTGTTCGTTTTTAAAGTTAGTTAATGGTTTCTTCAAAGCAAAATGTAAAAAAATGACAACTTAAGCTTTAGACCTAATGATGTAAAAAAGGAAACTGGTCGGTTATTTAAAAAAATAATTTTAAATTATAAGTTACTAGCTGACTCGGCGCTTAGGGCTAAGGGCTTAGGGAAAAATAGATGTTGGCCGATTCTCAGACCTACTGAATATGCTCACAAAATTTCATTAGAATCGGTCGAGCCGCTTCGGAGGAGTTCAATTACGCACCCCGTGACACGAGAATTTTATATATTAGATATGCAAAAAAGTATATATATGCTTCTCATTTAAAATAAGAATGTGTGGAAGTTTTACTAAGCGCCGATGAGGATTGATATAGAGTATAATAAAATATAAAAAATCACAAGTTCGGAACCAGTAAAAGCTAAATTTAGCTCGAATATTTCGTTCGAACCATTGATAAAAAAAACATTCATTAAATTGAAACTGGCTAGATAATTTAAAAGTATTAAAGAGATCGGAATAAAAAGCTCGGCCGCGTTAAATGAGCCACTAGAACTTTAATAAATGTAATTAAAATTGACATAATCGTTTTAAAGATACGCTAGTTTATTTGCAATAGGCCAAGAGCTCGCGGACGGTTTGAGAGAGTATGTCAGAACGGGTGTTTTGATATGTTTTTAAATAACAATTGTACTTTTGTACTTTAAAAAATATATTTTATGTAATATTCAAACCTTCACTTCATATAGAATTTTCAGGTCGAAATTGGTGGCCACACATAGTAGTTGGATTTGCTGAGTCAAGTACATTCCAGATGTCCATAATTTTAGCTCTTTCCAGTCCAATATGTTAAAACTGTTTAACGAAAATTATAAGAAAAAATTATATAAGATTTATCTATAACAGACAGGTACCAAATGCGGTTAAGTAAGTGTATTATACATGTTATAGTAGTATATAGTTTTATACCTAGTAACCTAAACTAATAGTAAGGTAAGAATATTCAATTAACTGAATATTCTATTTTAGTCAGCAATATTTTAATTTAGCAGTAAAATCAAAATATCATTAACCTAATCAAACAAGAAACCGACAAAAATTAGCTTCATTTTTTTGTTCGTATTTTGATACATTTTTTTAAATAAATATCAAGTATTCAACATGAATAATATAAAAGAAAAATATGAGAAAAATCTTTTTTTTTTTAATTTCAATTAAATGTCAATTACACGGTATACAAGCGTGAAAATTATAAAAATATAAATAAAAAGTTGCTAATTACCTTCCCCTCAAGGCTAGTG
Organism: Lasaia peninsularis; assembly: GCA_018236625.1. Taxonomy (NCBI): domain Eukaryota; kingdom Metazoa; phylum Arthropoda; class Insecta; order Lepidoptera; family Riodinidae; genus Lasaia; species Lasaia peninsularis. Next base: position 4,408 of record DVZL01002421.1, read on the forward strand.
AGCTCTCCAACTTTACATATTTCTACCATGTTTAAATATTCATTGTTCCCAGTATCATCATCGACTGGTTTTTGTTGTTGTTAATAAGTTTCGCAAAATGAGGTTTATGTATTTATAACCATAAAAGACAAAGTTGTATGCTGAAACCCTTAATAAAATGGCGGATACGTTTTTAGAGGATCAGTAAATAAAACTACTCAAGTGCGAGACGGATTTGCACAAGAAAGGGTTCCGTATCAGTATCGAACTTTCTTTTTATATTTTGGGTACGTCCTAAAAACTGGCTATCTGAACTTAAGATGGCCTATCGTCCATATTGCAATATATCACACACCAATGTTATTTTTATGAAAAGAGTAATGAAAAGGAAGGCTAGCTATGTAGAGATCGTAACACTTGGTCCCCGATACTCTCTGCCTACCCCCCTAAAGACCTGGCGCGAAAATGTACATATGTATGTCTATGTTATTTTATTTACGAATTTTCACTCGTAGTAGTAAAAATGACATTAATTGTAAGAATATTCTTCCTTGAAGAATCTTACTTTAATTTTATGGGTCTCTGAATGGGGAATGTTATAAGTTGTCAATTAATAAATTTAAAAAAAAGTTTTTAGAAAAAGCCATTATTATTTTTCGAGTTAGTCTCAACGAGCCCTCTCATTTGATACTCATATTGTAGAAGTGCTTTATAAACAACTATTCCGCCAACTTGGTTGATCCGCCATATTGGATTTAGAATAATGTCATGTGCCTTATCGTGCATTGTCATCCAAACTAAACGTGTATACAAAATTTCAGCTCAATCCGATGAAGATATCTACTTCGAAATTTATAATGCCAGTTAAATAAAAGCTTAAAACCCACTATGAATAAGTTTGTAGAGTTAGATGTGTGGGTAACAAAATACAGGGTGTCCAGGAAGTCATGGATAACCTTCCACTTGTGGGTGTGTGACATTGTGGAAGGTTATCCATGACTTCTTGGACACCCTATATATTGTGTGTCTAAAGCGTAATATGTATAAAGAGTTGATCAATGTATTAATTAAAATAATTGAAAATTATAAATTTATTTTTTAGTTCCAAAACTATAAATACATGTTTTGGAACGACTACTTTTATATATTTTTGAATATCTGAATCGACTGGACTAATTTTGACGGGACTTTCACTGCACAACGACTTCTATAAAAATATAAGTTTTTTACGTAACGCTAACTAAAACAAACATACGCACACACACACTTTTAATTCATAAAATAAAAGATTTTGAAGAAATCTATTTCACATTATAAGAATTTCCCATTAAGACCTTAATGAGAAATAGAAGACCTAATTAGCATTGGTATAATGGTTAGTAATTACTTGAATAATGTATATAATCATCGGTTCGATGGCGTGTTGAAGTTGGCGGAAACTTCTTGTGATTCCACGGTAAATCGTCCTCGGTCTACTGACACCAAGTCACACGTCGTATATTTGTGATTTAACATCACCCTATATAAAGATCCATCATGAAATAAATAAAAAAAATATAATTCTATATTATATTATATTTTTTTAGGGGATAAGACAGCAAACAAGCACACGGATCTCACGAAAGACAACCGTGGCCTATAGATATGATAGACGTTGTATGTACACTGTCTATGGTTAGACTGTGAGCTTATGTGCAAGTCTATCAGCTACTCTACGCTCCGTACCGGAATACGACAATGTCATTATGGCGGCAGGAATAGGTAAGGCGGTGGATCCCTACCCGGGCGAGTTGCGGCACAGCACTATGCCATCAGTGGTCATGTTGTTAGTGACCCATTTAACCTGTGCTCGCCTCTTACGAGCTGCCTGGTAAAGAAGCACATGGTTTTTTCTACGCAGGCGACCCGGACCAGCATATTAGACTAAAAAAACTATTATTTATACTCTATGGCTGTAGTGCAAAAAACAAAAATAAATATCATCAAGCTCATATTTCGAAAGGGTACGCAAAGTCTGGATATACATTTGCAATCACGATTAACTGACGACAGGTCCCATAATATGACAAGGGGCAAGTCCGTCGCCATATCGGTCACAAATCTCAGGTTTCCTAGCGGTGTCTTAACCTTAAGAAAAAAAATGATTGGTACATGGCGGGGTTTGAACCTGGACCATCAAATGGAAGTCCGAAGCTCGCACCAATTGATAACTGAGGCTTCTACAAACAATAACAAGACAAATTGTTGCCATTATAAAAATCTAGCATGATTCACAGCAATTAATCAGACGGCTTGCAGCTGTCACGGTATAACCTTATATTTAATTCAACATTTGTGAAGAGATGTTTTGTATTAAAATATCGTTCGTGTGATAATATTTGTTCTTTAAGCTAATGTATGAAGTTTGGTGGAAAAATATTCGACGTTGGTTTTTTTGGTAGAGTTTTGTGCTTCATTCTTATACTAAGTAAATATTATTTAGTATATATTATAATAATGTTATTTATGGTAAATATTAGGTACTCGGTGATAACATGTAAGAGTTTTATACTATTGTCAACTATTACTTTATCATTGGTATTGATTTTCAAAAGAAAAATTGAAATGTCTCAAATTTATATAATTTATAATCTATTCCAGTTTAATTAAAAATATTTGTAAAAAAACGATAATACAATATACAATAAAAAAGGCAGCATGGACACATGAGCGTGATACATGAGGACAAATAAAAAAAATCTATTCTGTTTTGGCAATGACATTGATTTAAAAGTTCTTATTCTTCTTTTTTATATTTTTTAATTTCTTTTTAACCTGTATGATCTATATTTCATACAGATTATTCTGAATATGTATTAGTGTTAAAATTATGACAGGCTGAAGACATTACCGTGTTTGTTTACAGGTCATGTTACAGGCCGCGCCCACAATATGGCGGTCGTTCGACCGCATAGAAAATTACTTCTAGCTGAATGACACTGAGGAAATTTTTGACGGCTCATAAAGGATGTTTTATACCTTTTAATATTAGAACTTAAAATTTTAACTTCATTTGCATTATATATCAGCCATTTGTTTTTATTGGTATTATATAGTCACGATAAATTAACCCTAATATTCCAAATGAGGACTGGCCACAGACGTCATACAATTTTTTTATATGAAAATTAAAGGCAATGAAACTCTACGTTAAGAAATAACTACATTTTAACTATATACTAAATCTCATTCCAATTCTATCCGCCTTACCTATTGCTTCCACCGTGTTTTCTACTTGCATTTTAGGTGGGCAATGCAACATCTACACTTTTGTCTACGCCAATTTTTGTATTATGATTTATTTCTACTGGTTTGCTTATCTATGAAATAAACGTTTACATTGTGCGACAGTAAATAAAATAATTATACCATAGACACAAATACAGAGTAAAAGCCTTTAATTATATCGACTAGATAAATACCAGTTTATCTGGGCATAAACTTCCTAGACTTTAATAATAAATTGATTGAAGCGTATTATTATTGACTTATGAAAGAGGACATGTTTGTAATACGCAAAAGCCAGTTTGTTTTTAAATAAGTATATATTGAACTGTAAAGTGAATTGATTGGTGTTAGTACCTAAATATTAAAATATAACTAGCTGTTGTCCGCGGCTTCGCCCGCGTGTATTGTTGTCAGTTACAAAGTAGTCTGCGTTTTAATGTAGGTATGTATAATAAAATAAAAAAAACCAAAGAGATAGAACATTTAAGTCATGTCAAATTAGAGAGAGTACAATAAATTGTAGTGTTTTAATCGCATTTTTCCGAGGTATAGACTAAATGTCTGTAGAAATGTCACTTAGGTACAAACTAATCTGACAGGACTATAAGGCTTTTGTCTCTCTCTCTTTTCCTTATAATAAAAGAAGATAGCGATAACTTAAAATAAGTTTAGTTGGCTGCAGCGGAATTAGCAGCAATATAAAACAAAGTCACTCCCCGCTGTCTGTATGCTTAGATCATTAGTACCTACTCAACGAATTTTTTTAGTGTGATTCAAGAGAAGGTTTTATACGTATGCTAGCCTTCCTCCCGCGACTACGCCCGCGTGGATTATTTTAATAACATGACTTTCAGAAAACAGTTTTTTATGACTTATTAATGTAGTCGGTTAAAAGTGGCCTATTATTCTCATAGCCTATATATATATATATAAGCTATCTTACTGAAAGTTGTATCCAAATCCTAGTTTACCCGTGCAAATATGCCCGTGCAAAGCCGGGGCGGTTCGCTAGTATGTCATTCGAAGCAGTTAATATTTAATGGACTTATACAAAAATCAAAAACCAACTTTTGTCCAATTAATATTACATATGATTATAATGATAAAGTTAATAAACACCAAGTGTATAAATATTTTTGCGGTTATAAATAGTCAACCGGTTTTTCTATTTTTGATGAGCCATTATAATAATACGTCATTGATCATTTGGAAAAACAAGTTAATAATTATTTGATCTGAGACTAGGGTGTTCCCCTAACAAAATTGGAACATGACAGTAGCAAGCACGATTCGTCAGTAGAAATTACGTGTAATTAATAATTTATTTGTTGAAATCTATACATAAATAAAATTGAAGTGTCTGTAGGTATGTAATGTTAACATAACCGTTCTTTACTTAATGCATATGTATGTTTGCAAGAGTACATAGCATAACTACCAAAACATTTTTTGAATTTTTGTCCGTCAGTCTGTTTCCGCTAATCTCTGAAATGGGTATGCCAATTTTGACAATACTTTCACTGGCAGACGGCTGATGCAATAAAGAGTAACTTAGGCTACATTTATTTAGCGGACGAAGTCGCGGGCACAGCTAGTTGCAATAAAAAGTTTTCTCTTCACGTCTAATATACAATACTTATTTTGAATACCTATTTATTTATAGCCAGCAAGGAATTGAGTAATGTAGATTGCATGATTAATTTAAACTTACGTGTCTAAATTTTTTAATCAAAATTAATAGTTTTTCTTCGTGTCCAATATACGTTGCGTATTTTGTACACCTACTTATTTATCGCCAGCAAGGAATTGAGTAATGTAGTTTGCATGATCAATTTAAACTTACGTGCCTAATTTTTGTAAATCGTAATTAAAAGTTTTTCGCGTCGTGCCCAATATACGTTGCGTATTTTGTATACTTAGTTATTCATCACCAGTGACGATTTGAGTAATGTAGTTTGCATGATCAAATTAAACTTACGTGTATTTAATTACGGGTTTAAATAAATATTTGCTCGCGCTTGACAACTTAGTATTATATGTCGTGACACAAGATGGTTACATTGTATGATTTAGACGTCCATGATTGTGTACCATTTTATACAATTGATTCTTTAATACGTCCACAGCAGAACTGGTCAATTAGCGGTACGAGGACATTGAGTGTTATAATCTTTAAGCTTCAGGTTGTCATCATCATTTCAGCGAATATATCTAGACAAATTTATCCCAAAAGTAAGCTTTTTTATATATTTACTAACTCTGCCCGCGACTTCGTCTCCGTTTTTATTCAATAACTTTATTTTACACATTTCTAAAATATAATATAAGCAGCCTTTAGTAGCCTCAGTTCTTTATTACATCAGCTGTCTGACATTGAGTCCCGTTGAAATTGGTCCAGCCGTTTCAAAGATTAGACAGACAGATATGTGCGTTTAGTAAAAACAGTTATTTTAATATTATAAGGTTATTAGTTAAACTTGACTAGTAGCAGTTCTTTTCGTTCATGCCAAAAATTAATTAAAAACCCTTTTAGAGCAAGGTGATCCATTAATACTAACTTATTTTAGTGCTATAAGACCGCTTAATTATCTACATATGTAGCTCAATATATTATAGTTTGTGTTTTTTAATGTTTGTTACGTTACTCAATATACAGTCAACATATGTTTCGCTTCGCAACCGAAGCATCTTCAGGAGAACTAGGTATATTGCACTGCACGACAGTAGAGTTCGTAGATGGAGTGTAGTCTAGTTCTACTGAACGTGCTTCGGTTACGAAGCGAAACATACGTTGAGAGTTAATTATACTGCGAGTACTGTTTTTGGCGGAAGTTTGCAAAATAATGATTACATTTTGGTTTTCTTGTTGATTTTCGCAAAATAACGCCTGATTCTATCAATTATTTAAAAACGTTTGAAACCATCGCTCACGTCTAAAATACGAGTGTAATAATTAACATGAAGTTAATTATTATTGCGCATTGTGAGTTCTGTCTAGGTCAGCACCTCAGGCGATAAGGCAGCCATTTTGAGATATTGTTGCAAGATTTATTTGTTTTTAAGTCACTTTCAATTTAAATGATTTATTTGGTAATGACATTCCTTTGCAGTAAGGTTATTTATAACTTCTATTAATAATATATAGACAAATTACATTAATTAATATAAGCTTAGGTAATTATTTGTCTGTGATATAGGGGTTGGTAATGATACCTACTAATAGTCTAAAAGCTCCAAAAGTCAATGATTATTTTTATGTATTGGTTATATACCAAAAATAACCTATCAATAACATACATGCCTACAAACCTATGTAAAAGCGACAGCGAAAAACACACGTGTCATGATAAGAGATATATAGATATTATATAGAAAGGCATAAATCGCGTCTGCATTTTTGGAATAAAACCTTCTTGATTTTGTCTATGATAGTTATATTAAGAAACTTAATTGAAAATATTTCAGAATGTAAAACGCTTTTAATAGTTATGCGAAATCAATTATTAAAGTTATAACTTTTGTCTGTTTCTTTTTGCATTACTGATGAAATATAGAACGAAATTTTTATGATTGTCTTTTAATTAAGGCTGAGTAGGTATTTAAATTAATGACATCGAAGATAATATCGTGTCATAAATACAGAAGTAATAGATAAATCACAAATAATAACAATTAAATATTAATTGGATATTTATAAAATCTGATATTTGATTGTAGGTTAATAAACAGTAAAAATGACGTTCTAAAGTTTTTGATTAATAAAATTTTTACAGCAATAAAATATCAAAAACTGCAAAAGTAAGTTTTTAAACGAAAGTTCCAAATTCAAAAGTAAAAAGGTTGAGAAAAGTCATCTGGCACCTCAATTCGTACAATTCTCCATCAAAAACAGTTTTCTTTTTTCAAAATTTACCAACGCTTTGATCCTTAAGTGTTGCTCCGTTTTCGGCATTTGCTAGGGTTGCTGATTTTTAAATTACCTGGTACATTTTAGGAGCAAACCGAGGTATGTTTACAATTTAAATTAAAATTGTTTAAAATATATTAAAGTTATATACAATATACATGACTATATTTTTTTGGAAACTTAAATAATTAAATAATCTATTTATAAAACTAAGTAGCGTTAGTTAACTATACTATTTATTACTGGACCTATTTTTATGATATTTGTGTTTGTAAATTTGTTTTCATCCGGAATAGGATAATTACCATTTAAACTTTAATAATTATGATTTAAAACACCAGTGCTTTCACTGAAACTCGAAGCACTAACATGAGGACTAAAATATCACCGTCAAAATTAATAATACTTATTTCTAATTTATTTAGGTATTTAATATTGTTGGTAAACTGTATTCAAATACATGTAATAAAAAAGGCCTACTGGCCAAAAGAAAAAATATACAACAAATGATGTTGATTCTTATTAGATCTTGTTCATGGGTAGGGACGCGCGTTTTAAAGCTATTTATCTTTTCCGCAGGAACTCATGTGGTATCGGTATAAAAAAAGCCTGTGTCTCTCTTAAATATTCTTACTATTTCCACACACAAAGATTATACCATAAACTATGTTGCGTCGTTAAAAGAAAATAATACATTTTCACAATTTTAATATTTATAAGGAATTTCTTATATAACAAAATCTATTTCATTGATAAACTTTAAGAATGTTTAGATCAAATTGGTTGATTTTACTTCTATTTTTAAATATACTACAAGGTTGACATAAAAATTAAAAAAATGCATTTGGATAAAGCCCTGGTGACAAGTTACACTGCACATAGTTTTATTTTTCGAATAATGTAATGATTGCTATCGCTTCTCTGGTCGACTTTATCCATGTCCGACTTCAACGCTCGAGATCCCAGGTTCAATTCCCGGGTAGGTTCTATGACTTTTTTAGTTTATCTGAAAAGGATAACGTTGCCTGGTTACGGACTTATTCCCTGTCATATCGAAGGATCTAATATCGTCGGCTAATCGTGGTTGCATACCTCTGCCTATGTGGATGTGGACGTAACGATATTTATACAAAATAAATATTTTGTTTAAAAGTTGCTCTTAATCAAATCACTACGAGGAATTAAATTTTTAAGTCGTTATGTTTTATTTAACATTTTTTTATTCAAATCAGAATATTTATTATTAATTTATTAGATTACAAAACTGGCAACCCTGTCCTTCGGTCACCCTCTGTGCAACAAAATATTGTTTCTTGAAACAACAGTGCGTACTAATTTCTTATTACTGGTTTTAATGCCACAGAACATTAAATTTAAATACGCCATTTCTTTCTTTTTATACAATAAGACAAAGACATAAAATTGTTAGGCTTATAAAGCGTGAAGAATGTTTATGACGACATTCAAGCACCAAAATAAATTAATATTATTTGACTTATAATAAGTAATGTTATTTAAGTTTATTATAATTAGATAACGCAAGGAAAGGATTATTTAATTGAATACATTACATGCTTTGGATACATAAAATTGGCGGCCATTTTTGATATTTTGATCATATATTTATTTTTGGTCGTACATAATTATTATAATGAGTTTTATAAATTCTAATGATAACTTAATTAAGATATTTTTAACACATTTTTTTTTATTTTAATCATAATTATAAATGTCTCTTATACTCAGGTTAAATAAGTATTAATATATAATATATAACATACATAATTTGAAATTAAAGTTATATTAAGTAGGTAAAATTACATAAAAAGATAACCTTTGTCTGTAGGTATTTAAGTAAATAACGCTACTGGTTTTAAATAAATTTATGACATCTACACTATAACTATACAGATTTTGATAAAAATTTTAGTCTGGCTTCACAGTTAATGCAATCTACTTGGTGAAGTCTCATCAAGTGTGAAAACTATTAATATTTTAATGAAGAGTCTTAAAATCAGAGCCATATGTCAGCAAGATTCACGGTAATATCGGTGCGGTTATAAAAACTGGTTACCGTTTATTAAAATCTCCGGTTGTTTAATATCTCACCGTAAAATACTTAGTATTTTTCTTTTAGATTAGACACTTAAATTTTTTTAGTCGGTTTTTATTTTACAGACTTTATGAATGAAACTTTAGAATCTAACAGTAAAAGTTCTAGTATTTTTATTTTAGATTAGGTAAAAAGTGTAAGTTTTACTTTTAGTAAGTTATAATTTAACCGATTTTATTAATGTAATACAGAATCTGGTAGTAAAAAGGTATAGTATTTGTTTTTAATTGGTACATTGTTGTATGAGGTCCTGGTTTCAATTCCCGGATAGGGTAACTTGTTCTAAACTGACTGAATTTTCTTAGACAACCCGTTCGCAATATTATTTATTGACATATTTTATTTATTAAAAAATATATTTCATTCATTAACCAGCTCGGTGAAGGTCGTTGTATAGCGGGCTCTTAGGCCAGATGTAATTAATTTGGGTGATATAAAATGAATCTTGCGAAATAAAACTAAAACCTCTCTACGTGAGTTTTATGTGAATTACTCGAATCTCTTTAATTATTTAAAGAAACAGATAAGGTAATGATGCTGTAAAAATATAATTATAATATTAATCATTAAAAATATACGTCATATTTATGTAAAAAAAACCGGTCAAGTCGTGTAGGAAAGGTTCCGTAGTATGATCCCCTAAGTCAAAAGAAACACTTTTGCTGTATGGAAACCTCCTTTAAATATTTGTATTATACTAGCGTTCCGCCCGCGGTTTCGCCCGCTTTAATTATTTTAATACCACAGATAACTTTCAAAGGGCAGAAATGTTTCCATCTTACTTATTGCGTACTTTCTTTTATGTAGTCGTTCAAAAAGTATCCTATATCCTTTCCCAAAGTTAGTTCTATCTTTATACCAAATTTCATCAAAATCGGTTCAGTGGTTTAGGCGTGAAAACGTGACAGACATACAGAGTTTTTCCCGTGTTGGCCCGGGTTACGTTGTAGAATAGGCCGACTGTCTTCCACTCAGGCAGCTCGTAAGAGGCGAGCATAGGATCTATTGTCACAAACACCGTGACAATGACTAGGTGATAAAGTCTTGCAACGATTTGCCCTGATTGGTACCACCGCCATACCTATTCCTGCTACAATAGCGTCAGTGCTCACCACTGTCGTGTTCTGGTTTGGAGGGTGGGGTAGCCGGTAAACTTTCTCACGCAAGAGGCTTACCATCCCAGCCTCGGATTGGCAACGCACCATTTCCACCTTTGGTGTCTATAGGCGACATGTATTTCTTACCATCGGGAAATCCGTCTGCCTTCCAATATCATAAAAAAAGTTACTTTCGCATTTATAATATTAATAAGGATAAATATAATTTATAATATTAATATTTTTGTTGCTTTTATAAAGATTATAAAGGCAACAAAAATACATAGTGAAAATTTCTACGTTTTAACTGTCACAGTTTATGATTTTGTACCCAAAGGGTTACAAGGAACCCAAATATATGCCGATCTGTCTGTCTGTCACTAGGCTGTATCTCCTGAAACGTGATAGCTAAGAATTTGAAATTTTCATAAACAATGTATTTATGTTACCACTATAACGAAAAACGCTAAAACAAAATACCTATAATTAACATTTGATGGGTCCTCCCATACAACAAACGTGATTTTTTTGTCGTTTATCCATATAATGGTACGGAATCATTTGTGCACGAGTCTAACTCACACTTGATCGGTTATTTAATGTATTTATAACACGCATTTATAGCACGGGTATACTACACATGTTATATACATAAAAACTTCCTCTTGAATCACTCTATTTAAGAAAACCGCATCAAAATCTGTTGCGTAGTTTTAAAGATATAAACTTACATACGGATATAG
>DVZL01002422.1:0-15510 GCA_018236625.1 Lasaia peninsularis
TAAATTTGAATTAAAATATATACATATCTGCATATATTACGAAAAAGTTTTAATTTTTTTTTAAATATTAATGAGATCAAAACACGATTAAAATGGTCGAACAGTTCGTAATTTGTATAAGTCAATTGCGGATGCCTATATAGTATAAGATATAAATTAGGGAATATAATCAAAATATATATACTATAGCTTATTTTATAATATTTCAATTAGGTATGCTGTGGTAGGCGCTGGAACTGTGTATATGTCGTGATAAGCTCACCACGTCCGTTGTAGATAAGTGCTAATTACATAATAACTATTTCAATTTTTTGATATAATTTTAGTGACTATTTCTACTTATATTTTAATCTAGATTTGACCAAACCACTTAAATGACTAAATTATATAATAATTTCATCTGTTCGTTTTAACAGATGTTCATTTTATTATTGGCCGTCTCATTGGTCGAAGAGCTTGCATACATGCCTAACGCCATCGACCAACCGCATGGCTCATTCCCGACGAAGGCAGGCATTTGTGTATTTCCGGGTTTTGGGTGTTTAATAATTTTTCCATAGAATCATTACAATTTCTTTAAATTTCTCATCACTTTAAATGTATTTTTGCATAAACTTGTTCGGTCAAATCATAGTTCTTAAAACGGGATAAAATTCCAAAAGTAGTGCTAGTTAAAAGGTGTAAAATATTTTTTTTCATAATTTATTATACTTAAATCTTTCTTTTAATCTGTATTTTAATCGAATTATTGTAATTGAAGTTTCTTTATTCCTTTGTATTTCATAACTATTTAGTAAATTTAACATTTTATAGTAGTTTAAGTTTCATGTTTATTTTTTTGTTCTACTTTTTTATTTTACGAGATAATTTATTTTGATAGTCAATGAGTATTAAATTGCAATATATTTAATTTAGTAGCTAAGAACAACGTGTCTCAAAAACCTTGTTTTTTTCAAGGTTTTGGTTAGCCTTCCTCAGTCACTCTCCTGTTGACAACTTATTCTTACAAATATCCTTTAAATATACCTAACTTATAATTAAAATAAAAAAGTATTAATTTGTAACAAATTATGTATTAATGTAACAAAATAATGTAACAAAATTAACATTTTACAAATTAATTTGTAATATGTTAATTTTGTTTTTTTATCTATACGCATATTCGCTCTCATAATACATTAATTACTTATATGATTTTTTTCTCCTTGAAGTTATCTGGCAGAGAGTATTTCAAAGTAATAAGATCGCCTCCTCTATCTTAAATATAAAGCCTAATATTGTAATTTTTGGTGAACACTAATATTTATTCATTCTACTAATCATTTACTCTTATGTGTTGAATGTAGATAATTCAATTAAAAAAATGCTAGGTACTTTATATGTTCTATTTGTACTATATATTTCTATGTTACTGTAAAATCGTGAAAATCCATTCAGTATTTTTTACGTGATAGACAACACACATGTGTGTCTATATACTCACACAAACTTTATAATATTAGTAGGATGAAAGGGACTAACCAAAATTAGTAGTACAATCTCAATCTCAAATAACTTATAAAAAATACAATTTAACCAAACAATAATTTTGAATGTTATTTTAGTGTACTTTCAATTTGTGCTAATAGATTTTCCACTAATATTTAAGTTTTCTAATCTAATAAAAGGACCATCCATACATTACGTCGCAAACAATAGATAATTTGAAATAAATTCAAAGCTTTGTGAAATGACAAGATTCATATCTTTGTGAAAGGAAGACAGAGAAACGTGAAGCCAAGGGTTCCTTAGGTTTTCTAGAGATTTTAAACAACGAACTGTCCATAATATTAAACATTATCTCATTCGCACTACGTTTTTGATACGTCAAGAGTATAATCTCCGGATGGTACCTTTAGCTTAATGGTTTTCTCGTTAAATTTGCCATAGACATCTCATTACCATAGACGTTTTAACTTGATCTAAAAAAACCTACCTACTTAGTTTGCTAGAAGTTAGGTGTGTATCTTCTGATAGTTTTAGGTTTATGGTGATATATCGCACGCTTAGAATTAAAGTGACCGAATTCAAAAAATACAATTTGTGATAAATGATCAAGGAAGCTTTCAAAAATTAGCTATTGAATACATCTTGATATCTCTTTCGTTTAACGCAAACGATTGGTTTTAATAAAATTTTGTGATTAGCTTTTTGAGTATAGAATTAGTGAAATTTTATATTTATAGTGAAATAGTAAAATCGAGTATTACATAAATTATGAGTTGTCAATTTTATTTTAAGCGTGCGATATGTTAGTGACGTATTTTGATGCTTAAAAAGATGCTTTATGTAAATTCGTCTAGTTTTAGTTGAGGGTTTGGGTTTCGGTATAAGCATGTGGTGAGTTTTCACGCTCTGGCGAAGTGCCTCTTAGTGTAAAGACATCAAAGTCTCTCAATGTGATGATATATGAAACGTATTTATCATTAGATTAAGAATTTTACCTTGTACGACATTTTTCATAAAAGTTTACAGGTGACATTATAACAGGAATAAAAAAGTCAAAAACATATTTTATAGTTTTATTCATCTGTTCCTAAAATTGGGAAAAAAGCCTCGGTGGTCTAGCGGTACGCGCTTCGGACTTCCATTCGGGTAGACCAAGTTCGAACCCCGCCATAAGCAAATCGCATCCTTAATAACATAAAGGCACAATCCAAAAAAGTAATTTTTTGTTAAATCATGTTAAAAGATTCTGGATACCTATATGATAACTTTCTTTTTTTATAAAATAACATACTTATTATTTAAGTTATGATTGTGAAAATTGATTTATACCTTTAGCATTTAAAATAACAATTTACAAAAAAAATTATTTTAATCCCTTACATTATTATTGAAGGTAATACTTAAAGCCATATTTCCGAATGCTCTTACGGTGAAGGAGTGAGGAAACCCGGATTCATTGAATCCGACATAATCTAGATTTGGGTCTATTTTCCCTTCTGGGCTGCAGAGGTTAGATGGCAGTCGCTTTGTTCAAAAACTGGTCAAATCCCCTAGATTAGGTAGCGGATCCTGATATCGTCTGATATAATACGGGATATGGCTAAGACGAAGAAGATTCATCGTTTTTTTCTAATTTTTAGTAGCAAAAGAGAGCTGAATAGGAGCTCGCTGGATTAATATAACCATATTTATTCTTGCCGCCATAATGACAGTGTGCTCGTGGATCTTGAGACTCGCACACATAACCTAAGATAACGACCATAAGATTACAACGCTCCAGTAACATCGGTCTACAGGCGACGGTTACTTGTTCGCTACTAAAAAATAATTAAACATAATTTGGGTTTGCCAAAAGTAACGTCTGAAGATATTAAAGTTTACTGATATAATTCTATCCAGTATTTTTGCACTACTTTTGTGTTAGGTACTACAAAATTCACTCTTAATACTGAATTATACAATTTGAACGCTGTACAAGTGGTGTTTACCAATGTTATCTTAATTATCATGTCGATTAGGCAAATATAATTATTGTTCATATCTAAAAAAACTGAAACAATCCCTATAAAATTTATATGGACCTCTAAAGTATGATCTGTATTATGAAACAAGAATCGTCAAACTCCATTTGAAATAGACGAAGTCGATTCTATAGATTATATATAATAAGATATAATAAGAAATAATCAAACCTCCTTTTTAAGTCTGTTATACGTCTTTTATTGATTCATACATGTTTTTCCCCGTGTTAGTACGGGTTTCGTTGTTAGAATAGGCCAACTGCCTTCCAACCAGGCAGTTCGTAAGAGGCGAGCACAGGGTCAATTGTCACCAACACCGTGACATTAACTAGGTGGTAGAGTGCCATATTGACATTGTTGTGTTCCGGTCCGGAGGGTAAGGTAGCCGGTAGACTTGTACATAAGGTCTAACAGCCCGACCACAGGGCAGCGGCGCACTTGCAACGTCTATGGTGTCTGTGGGCCACTGTTGTCTTTTGCCATCAGGGACCCGTGTGCCTGTTTGCTGTCTTATACTATAAAAAGACAGTCTTAGGTCAGGTAAAAAAATCAAAAATATTTAAATTAAGAAACTCATTTTTATGTCTTTTTTTCATAAGAAGATGCAAACGGGCAAGTGGGTCACCTGATAGTAAGTGATCGCCGCCGTCCACAAACACCCGCAACACCAGAAGTGTTACAGATGCTAACCTTTTTGGAATGGGTATTCTCTTTTCTTGAAGATTCCAGTCGTATCCGTTATACGCCTATTAATATCGATAAGGAATTATTGAATCATTTATCGTCTTAGGTCAGGTCAATCAAGCAAAAGGCTATAGAACTGAAATATGGGCATGCAGTATTGAAAAAGCAGTAAAGCGATAAATGGCAAACCCATACATGTCCTGAGACGTATTCACCTCACGTAGAGTCTGCAGATCCACTTCCTTATCTCCGCGAGCCGCTACCTCATCAGTATTCAGACTGTGGTAGTCTCGAATGTAACGTAATTTGGGATTTCTCATATGCGTCATACGAGCTTCGCATTGTTGAAAACTGTAAACCTATTATTCAACATTTTTCTTGCAGTTCTTTTTATTGTGGTACCGTTAGACGTCTATCTTTAACTTGAATAAACCATCGCAGGACGTGCCATCAGAAACTTTCGATTTCGTTGAAATATTGTTGGAAAATATTTTTTCTATAGAAATATCTTGTCAACTTGTTTTTCAATTTTTATTTAATTTTAACACTTTTTATTTACAAATTCGTTTTTGTAACTCCAACCGTTTAGAAATTATAAGCGAATCAAATTTGTATGACGGCCATCTTGTATCCGCCATTTTGGATTTTCCGTGACACGCTCTGGTAATCGCCACCTTCAAAAACAAAAATGGCGCTAAAACGGTACCGCTAAATACTATAGTTCCGACGGCCCGTCGACCTACTTTTTACCAGGTCTACTTTTCCAAGGTTTTTTTTTGGGGTTTCCCCATTTTCCTGGTTGTCATCATACCAACCCTTATCTGACAGTCAGTCAGTCAGTCATAAGTGGTAATTAGATTTATATATTTATTAACAAAAAAAGAAAAAAAATTGTTTTTTGTAACCGGCTTTATTCTTAAAGCATTTCCACACTTTTTTATGTCGTATTTTAAAAAATATATCTCAGTACAAGGATAGTTTTTACATAAATAATTACAAATGGAGTTTCACCCAGGGCCTAGAATAGCAATTTATACGTAGGTATGTCTAGTTGTACCTGCGACTTAGTCTATGATCTTTATGTTCTTATGAGGTTAGTGGATTTTTCTACTCCGCCATTTTGTGAGAACTGGTAGCCCCCCAATATATTAATTTAATACAGTCCATACATCGAAGCAATACCAGCGACAATAAAATAAACACTCGAAAAATTATACAACTCCTTTTTTGGAACAACAAAATAGCATACGATACGGCAATAAAAAGAAAGGATTAGATCACATGTTTGTTTAACACAATTACCTACATGATCTAAGATTTTTGTTATTTCATAACAGTTCTATTTATCTTCTTGTTTAAGATTGTTAGTATCCAGATTATTATATTATCGAGTTCCAGGATTAGTAGGTACGTTCCGGGTTTCAACTTATGATCGTAGTTAGAACATATATAGTGAGAGTTATTGCGGCTGTAATTTTTTAACTACAAAACTTACGACTCGGAAAAAATTAAGTCATAGTCAGTAAACTATGTTCTATTTAACCAATAAAAGATAAATTAAATTGGATTGCGCGTTGATGAATGAAATTAAGATTTTTTAGGATCTTTTGTCTGCCTGCCTGCTCTTTGGTTTTTTGATCGTGCATATCTTGTGCTACTTTCGCCATAGTGCATATTAGCATGCATATTTCGGTATTTTGATAGTACATATCATCTGATGTCTAGTCAGGTCACAGATTGTCAAAGTCCATACAATACAAATAGTGTTCAAACTTCAAAATAAGCGTAAAGAAATTCTTTCCTTCAGAAAATGCTTTCCTTAAACCCCTCCTTGATAGAGTGGGGTTGATGTCCGACTTTGGGTGTTCGACACACGAGGTCCCGGGGTCAATTCGATCTTAAAAGTTTTTAAATACATATGACCTAGTTTGGATTTGTGGCGACGGACTCGACACCATATCACGTATCTACCCAATATCGTGGGTGCATATGAACTTCTGCTCACCTCTTTTTATAGCGTGCTGATATTTTTATTTGATTCTTAATAGTTATCGTCAACAAATTAACAAATTCAAAAACTTCAACCAATTTCTGAATAATTTATTAATGCAATAAATTTTCCACGTAAATTATTTGATAGATAAATCTTTTTGATATTCTGAATGTCATCAATAAAAATCGAACATCAATAATTCTAAGATACCACATTCTATAATTAAAAAAGGTGAAGGTCGTATGGTATTTGCAGATCTTCCGAAACACGGAAGTAAAAATCAGAGAAAGAAAATTAATAGAATCAGGCTTTACTTTGCGAAAAAACATATTTAAACAAAAATATACCACTGTAGAGCTCTACAGTGCAGTCTAGTTGTAGTGAGGATGCTTCGGTCGCGAAGGGAAACGTACGATAAGTCTTCAATTATTTTCTAAATATAGATTGTAATAAATAAATTAATACCGTCACGCCCATATTTCCGAAAGGCTAGGCAGAGGTCCTACACATGCACCAAAATCCAAATATAAGCGGTTGGAATTAGGTCCCAAGTAACAGAAGCTAAGGCCATCGCCATCAGGCAAAAATCCAATATCCGGCAACGATATGTTTTTCAGATTAACTGAAAAAATATAAAAGATCAAGTTGCCCCGGACATCAAACCCGGGACCTCGTGCGTTCAAGTCGGACACAGACGCAACTCGACCACAGTGACGACACTGACGACTACTTATAACGATGAATAATAGGATATTAAACCTTATAATTGCTATGGAAATTATTCAGGAAGTTAGAATTTCCCAAGTTAATCAGCAAATAAGACATCATATATAGTGAATTATGATAAAAACTCTAATTGTAAATTTTGACTCTAGTACAACAAACACAAGGTTATTCCTTGTTAAAAAAGATGTTAATTAACATAAATGTAACTGTTATTCATATGTATTATATTGTGCATTAAAATAAATGAATATCGTTATGCCCAGACCCCCGAAAGGGTAGGCAGAGGTATTTATAGGTCAATGTACGAAACGGGGCAATGAGACTTTGAAAAAAATCATTTTTTTGTTTTAGTTTTTAATATAATATTCTAATATATCTAGCCTAACCTAAGTCATGAAATGTGATTACTCCAAAACTACGCGCGAGAGATCAAAACTTCTTATGACCTTAATTGATCCCTCTGCTGACCTCTTTGAAAGAACTCTTTTTTCGTAACTTGTTGACAAACGAAAATAAAAAAATATACAAAAAAAATCTACTAGCCGCCTCAGCGCCCCGTTTGCTACACACTAACCTACTTTATGCACCTACAATAATTAGCTACTACAGTATTCATGGTATACTCTCTGTCTTATCCCATAAATAATCTAGATAAGATAGCTGACACCGATATCATCATCATAAATACGGGATAAGACTAGGAAAAACTTTTTTCTTTACGTATATTCCTATTATTTATTTATATAAACTTTATCTCGAAAGGAGAAAAGGGTAAAATGTGGCCTGAAAAATAATTTCTTTTCAAATACGTTAAAGTTTTTAGATCTAACATTTAAATTTTAAATAGTCATATTATAACCGTACGAAGCCTTCTATCTACAAAATCTGTGGTGCCAGAGTAGACACGGATAGAGTACCGGACAAAATGTTAACTTATAAATGTGTAAATTTATAAAATTCCGCTAAAAAGTTGGAAGGAATTTTGCAATTTAACAAATACATTTTTGTTTAAATATTGATTTTCGCAAAGTAACGCCTGATTCTATTAATTATGTTAACTCATAGTTTCATCACATTCTTTTTTTGGCTTTTAGCTAGAGGTAGTTCTATCTAGAGATTAACACTCCTATCAAAAACTTAGCCCGTTTGTTAAACATCTATCTCATTGTCATGGCAAAGATTATCTTATTCTAATAAAGCCGTTTTTTTATTTTGCTAATTCCACTAAACTCACAGAAAGAGAGATTAGAAATATTATTGGCCACCCCCAATTGTATTCGGAGTGTACTCTCCAGATAGAGCCTTTAGCTTCATTGGGCTTTTCAATTGACGTCTCGTTAACATAAAGATTTAATATTGGAACAACTGTAATCTAACTGATAAATATTATATTAGTTTAAAAGATTAACGACTTCAGAAAGGTCCTCACTTTGTTTGTATGTTCTATATTTTTATAGTTATCGCTTAGTGTAACTTTCACGTATTAATGTGTTAAATAAGAATTACATGTACTTTTTAACAGATTGCTTATAATTGATTTTTTATAGCCGACCGCTTTTGAAAAAACTTCAATATATATTTTTTTCACAAACATTTTCTTTCACTTTCTTTTTAATATCAATAAAAAGAAAAAAGCTATTAACCTAAACGAAATGAAAATAAAGTTTTTTATATTTTTACTTTTTGAAAATAATTTCCGGTGTACCATTAGATAAGAAGAACTTCCTTAAAACAACTACAATTACTCAATTTAATTTTTAATTACATAAAACACGTAACTGACGTAATGTGAAATTAGACATTCATATACGGCGCACCCTTGCGTCTTTCGCAGAAAACTAACATAATTCGTCCTTGCGAGTGAACCAAAGGTCTCAAAGTGGCCGAATTGCGATAATATGACGAATTGTTTATCCTGTTGTAAGAAAAGGTGCGGCTGTGATGACCAGATTACACAATTTGGTCTGTCCCCAAGGTCGAACCTTCTCATCTCTACAACCGGCCGCTGAGTGTGGATCTCGTGTAGATGTGTTGTGAACGTGACAACATGAGGGTTGCTATTTTATTGACCTGTCTGGTCGCCGCGGGTAAGTTGTTTTTTTAATTTATTTTTATTTACAATATTACATTTTAACCCCATCTCACCCAACCCACTATATAAAAAATCATTTAATTTGTAGTGTTTTTAAATATTCAAAATCTATGTATATATTTTTTTAATTGTTTATGGGTATTTAAATTTCCAATAAAATTTTAATTTTATACTATTCATCCTTGGCTTTTGGTGAAACTTTTTAAATTTTTAAATAGCCGGCCGGTTTTGATTTTTACAGTTTTAGTTAATTGAAAAGAATTTAAATGAAAACTGTAAATGCGGAAATACGTACATTAATTATTGAAGATTCTCTTAAATACTGTTTAAACGTGGATATGGTCGTATTTGAATTTAGAATACATATTCCATAAAACGTGTTCTAAATTTGAAATGAACAAAGATGGCCACGTTTGAATTTCAACGATATTTTACATATATAAAAATGAATCATTTTATTAAGCTGTAAACTGTAAAGGACTTTATCGATTACGTTCAAATATATATTTTTATTTTATAATACGTTGTAGAAAGTTCTGATGGAATTATAATGTAAAGAAATTATTTTTAAGTCCCCATCGAACCCGAAGGTATTGAATATATAAAAATATTACATAGTGGTTGTTTATAATATTTTCAAATATAGTTTTATAACTATTAAGTTATATACACAGTTTTTAATCAACATACAGACAGAAAATAGCGATTTCAAAAAGTTGTAATAGAAACTCTACCTAATATATTAGTGTAAAGTAAACTCTTGCATTGTTTCAATTACTGTGTCTCGTTTTTAATTTACAAAACTATCGAACTGGTTTCGTTTTTATATCGCCTTTGAAGTGCAAATGTTGTATGTTAATAATTACAAATGAAGTTTATTTATTTTATATACCTAAAATAATTTCATGTCATTGCGAAGTTCACATCAAAACATTAACAATAAGCAAATCGGATATAAATCCAAAATATTTTTTCACTAATATTATCTACGTTTAACAACCTCTTTTACAAATTATCACATTAAACTCTCAATTTAACAATCACAACTTTTTTAATTCTGAAATAGTATTTTCCACGTGAAATAGTATAAAATAAACATCATTACGCCCATATCCCCGAAAGAGTCAGCCGGAGAGACACATAAGTGATATGGATCAATTACAAAATCCTTAGTTTTTCAGCTTCTCCTCCGACAAGATGTAGGAACTCATAGGTCCACGGTCATTATAGTTGAATGCCAGTTCAGGTTAATTTCTGTCCAAGCCTTATTCCGTTTCTATATTAGATTATATTGGTCGTCTACCTAATCTGCGGGATTTGACAAAGACACCAGTTTTTACACAAGCGATTGCCATTTAACTTTTGCAAGCCAGAAGACAATCCGAGCTCAGGTTGCCAAGTATAAATATTCAGAACATAATTCCCTATTTTACTTTTATATAATTTTATAAGAATGCTCCTGTATAAATACAGTTAAGTAATTTTACATAGATTTTAATTACCGTACCGCTTCACCTGTTCTAAACAATGGCACCTTATAATTTATTTGCCAATATTGTGTTGTCCTTCTTTACATTGAATTGCTACTTAATATAGATAATTAATATTCCCTGTTGTTGTTATTTGTTTGATTATCCCAAATGGGAAAAGCAAAGGAACTGAGTCCATACAGCCACGTCTTTCGTATTTTATTTTTCATCAATTCTGGGATATCCATGGAAGATGATGGTGATTTGATGATTCCATGAAAAATGAGATGACGGACTTCTAGTAAAGTAGTGGGAACTTTACCAGAAATTTTGTAGGATTTTGGCGGGAACTCTACTGATGCACATTATTAAACTTTTTATGATAAAAACCCCACCATTTTTACAAATAAAACACTAATATAAATATCTCACGGTGATCCGCTCTATTTCTCGTTCCCACCAAAACTCTTAATATGCCCTGTAAATAAAAAACTATTGTCTTTTTTTAGAGTAACGACCAAGGAATTGAATTTTCTGCCTATAAACCCAGAACAAAAATATTCAAAACTCATCTTCTATCAGATGAATATTAATCTATTGTCAAGGTTTTTTTTATTTTGGCATGTGCAAAAGTGTAGATAACTAGTTTTGATTATTATTTTTTTGTTTAAAACCTCGTTTAAGTTTAATCTAAATCTGACGATTGGTTAACAATACATCATGCCTCCCTTCTATCGGGTGAAGATTTATCTATTATTAAGGTTTTTTTTACTTTGGCAAGTGCATGTACTTTTGATTATTTTTTCTTTGTTTAAAGACAAATGTTTTCGGTCTCGTTTAAGTTAACCTATTTCTGACAAGTGGTTTTTAAGATATTAATAATATGTATTTTGTTTACTTAGACGACATAATATTAAAATTAATTTCGGTTTTTACACTGCGTTTAAATTTTTATAATTCTGATACCATCTCATCCTCACATGTTTATTACTCACTTGGCATGATGGTAACCAGTTCTCAAACGTCTGAATCATGCAAATATTTCTTTTAATAAAATACCAAGTGACAACTTTGTCGCCATTTAAGGAAAAAATATCAAGATAAGGAATAGCTTTGTGTGAACTCTATAAATATTTTTTGTAGAATTGCTGTGCCCGCGATTTCGTTTGCGTTTCAACTTAATGATATTCTATAATTCTAAGACAAAAGTCACCTAAGTTACTTCTTAAAACATGAACTGTCTGACAGTAAAAGTCCCGTCAAAATCGGTCCAGCTAGTTCAGAAATTAGACGGAACGAACAGACAAAGTGATAAAAATTGGAAAAAATGTTATTCTAGTATATGTATCATGTGTATATAATATACTGAAGCATTTCTTAAAACGGTTATTTTTAATATTACAGACATTCTAATTTCATTTATTAATATAGAATAGGTATAGATGATGAAATCCTTGTGAAATATTAACGTACCTACCCCGACACATGTGAAGACAAAAAAACAAAAGAACTTAAATTGGAAAAAAAACGCTCGGATTATTACTCTTTTGTCAACAAAATGATATAATTAACATCGGGATCTTTGTTTCTGTTTTAAGGTCATTTTTGTGTAAATAAATGAAATTATTGTGATCTCCGCCTACATTTTATGTGAGTGTGTGTGTGTGTGTGTGTGTGTGTGTGTGTGTGTGTGTGTGTTTTATGGTTCGGTACCCTATTAATAAAATGGCTAAAAAGTTAAAATATTCACAGATGATGTGAAAGTCAGAAACAAAATGAAATAAATTTCAAACATAAAATATTCAAATGGAACATACAACAAATGTTTTTTTTCTCGATTTTACAGATAATGGTAAAACTGTTGTTTTAATCGTTTTAGAGACAAACGTGGCCTAAAGACAGATGTAGTTGAAAAATATAGTGCAAATACGTAACTAAATGACCTCTTGAATACAACCAGCTATAAAGGACAACCAGGTTAAATTCTTAATATTATAATGGAATGCTAATGAAATTAATATTCAAATAAAAAAAGAAGATCCGTTTATAGCATTCCATAATGTGATTATACGTTTTAACGCATTTTATTTCTTAAAAGGACATAAATAATAGTATATTTTTTTCTCTTATTTTTATTGTGAAATAACAGACGTACATTTTCTATCATTCAGCTTTGTAGACACCCTATAAAGATAATTAATAATTGATGAACAATTATATTTTTTTAAAGTCTTATGTTCTATTTTTAATTTTTTAATATTGATATTTTAATGTTAATTTCTACCAGTTTTCGTACACTATCTAGAATAAAGATAATAATTGAAATAAATAAATAACAAAAATAGATATTTGAAGTTTAAACAACAATAATTACATAAAATAGTTACATTCATTAAATTATAATCAATTAAAACTTGCATATGAAAAGTTCGTGACTAATTTATTTTCAAGACACGCGAAAAAATAGAATCCTATAACTTGGCTGTACACTCTGTACAGCCAAGTTATAGGATTCTATTTTTTACTACGTATACTATATTACGGCTTTGCCCGGGTGTTAGGTATATACATAAGAAACTCCCTCTTGAATTTATTAAAAAAATGCAGCAAAATCCATTTTCTAGTTATGAAGATTATTAAATTATTATTATTTTATTATTATAATTTTATTACTATGTATACATTCCGCTGTCAAATTGCTCGTATATTATCAAGAGTCTCCCAAACCTGTGTGTTTGTAAATAATGAATATGAAGCAAGCTAGGTAAGTAGAGATCGACTTATCACTCGATACTCTCTGCCTACCTTGCACGGGTCTTGGCGTAAATATATGTATTAATGTTTAAATTTTCTTTTTTTTAATAGTGTGCGGTCAAACTCAAAACTATTACAGCACAGCTGGATATGACAATACCAGAGGTTACGACAACTTCGACTACACGACGACTGGTGGGTACGGCAATTATTACAGAGGTGACAGATACAGCACCATCGCCCCAGAAAGATCGAGATACGAAGCCGTTACAGACCAATATAATGCTCAATCCGCCCCTGTAACAAACAAACGATGTGTGGAGAAAAACGAAAGATACCCAGTGTCTGGAAGCTGCGACAGATACATTGAATGTTTGGTAAGTCCTACTTTTTACCTATTTTAGCATGAGGATTTTTTTAGGGTTCCGTACCTAAAAGTGTAGAAAATGGAACCCTATTATTAAAACTTCGTCTGTCTGTCTGTTTGTCTGTTTATCTGTCTGTCACCAGGCTGTCACCACTTCACGAACCATTATCTAGAAAGTTGAAATTTTCACACATTATGTATTTCTGTTGTCACTGTAACAACAAATACTAAGAATAGAATAAAATACATAAATAGATAAAGGATGCTCACACACACCAAACGTAATTTTTTGCCAGTTTTATAGATAATGGTACAGAACCCCTCGTGCGCGGGTCTGACTTGCACTTGACGGATTTTTAATTTCTGTTCATTAACCGACGCTAAGAACAATTTAAAAAGTTCTTCTTTGGTTTAAAATATTTTTTTTCTCTAATGTTTTTATAGTCGTCTGATTATTGTGTTAAAAAAATACATGTCATCTAAAAAAAACATGGTGGAGACTATATTATGTCCAATAAGCATCGACTGTTACACTATTCAAATAACAAAACACAAACAAATCAAATCATTGAGGTACTAAATGCGCAAGTCTACGCTATTATACGTACCGGAATACGAAAATATCGTTCAGCTGGAATAGGTAATACATATACGTACGTATACGTAGGTAATATATAATACGTAATCCCTGGATAAGTTATTTTTAATGGAATAAGTCTGCGAACAAACACACAACTCTCCTAATGGTAAGAGACAACCGTGGCCTATAGACACCAAAGATGTTGTAGGTGCATCGCTGTCCTATGAACGGGTTGATAGACTTGATTTGCAAAGACCGGCTACATGACACCACCCTCGGATGTAACTGGAACTATTTGGTAGTGGAATATCAAGCTATATCCATCCCCGGATAACTACATCCATCCACATTCGCATTGTATATCTGCTTTTTCAAACTTTCATCTTTCATTCTTTCCATATAACCGAACTATCAGAGCTTGCCCTTTCTCATTTTCACATCGACGCGACACTCTCTTTCAATCCTACTCTTTTTCTGATCTCACTATTACGACATATCAACTCTTTTGGGAACACGACAATGTCATTGTGGCAGCACACTCTTTACTAACACAGATTACCTGCACAGCATTCCACAACCAGTGCTGCATAGAGCTCTACCTCCAGTTAACAAAAAATAATAATAAAAGACTATATATTTAATCATATTATTATTTGCAATTTGAACTAAAGGTGAAGGGCGGAGATATATTTATAAGTAATATGTCCAATACATTAATTAATTGTATAAAAACATCCAAAAACACATTGCGATATCGGCTCAATAACATAATAAACTTGTTTATAATATTTAAATTTATGCATAATATGTCTAATGATCTCTTATTTCACTATCAATAAATATATTTGTACATAAAATAAAATGTGTAGAATAAAAATTTCAAATAGTTGTTGCCATGGAAACCTCCTTTTAAAACTCATAATATATGGAATCAATTTAAAATAAAAAATCTTTTAAAACAAGCTTTTATTTAAATACGCCCAAATGAACTCTATGAATCTAAATGTCTATTTTTATGAAG
This sequence comes from Lasaia peninsularis, assembly GCA_018236625.1. Lineage (NCBI taxonomy): Eukaryota > Metazoa > Arthropoda > Insecta > Lepidoptera > Riodinidae > Lasaia > Lasaia peninsularis. The sequence continues at coordinate 15,196 of DVZL01002422.1, forward strand.
CGGTTAAAGGAATAACTACTATTATTTTATATCTAATAATGTTGCTAATATAAATTTTACACGTTTTTATTCTATCAAAAAGGACTGGAAGTCATGATGATGATGATGTACACGATGCCTTCCGTTTTCCTATCACTGCATCATATTTTTTGGGTTGGCTGGAAAAAATCTCGGTATACAGGGATTTTTTTCAAAAGGTATCCGAATTTGCAACAATGTTCAGAATCAGTAGCGTAATCGATTTTTCAAATAAAAACAAAATATTAAAATTTAGAAATATTGAACTATTTCATTCCCTAAAATACAGAAATCATT
>DVZL01002423.1:0-15509 GCA_018236625.1 Lasaia peninsularis
CCAGTTTACCCTGGGTAGTGGAGACAAAATAAACATAGGTGGTGCATTAAAGTTAATTACAGAAAAAATATGGTTAACAAAGACACGATTCATTAATTTAAAAACTTAAAATATAAGTGGATCTAGCAAAATAAATAAATATTAACTAAAATGTATAATACACATTTAAAATAAAAATAATAAATACAAAGGATATTGCAAATAAATTAATACATACTAAAAAATATATACATATATTATTATATGAGATATACATATATATATAAACAACAAGGAATACATAAAAATACATAAAATAACACAAAAACACTAAATAAAATTAATACTAATAAAAGTAGGTAATAAAAGGAATTCATAATTTATAAGGAATTTATAAATATAAACTTTGAGAATCAGTTATTATGTAATACTAGAATTTGGAGACTCTAAGAAATGCTTATAGACACGTGATTTAAATATGGACAAGGAATTTGACTCACGTACTACTACAGGAAGAGCATTCCACAGCCGAATCGTAGTTATGGTAAAAGATTCAGAATAAGATGCAGACTGCAGTATTATGGACAGGAATCATTAGAGTAGTTTAATGATGTGATCGTTGCGTTCGGCCATCCGATGCAAGGAACACAAAACACTCTTTTAGGTAGAGAGGTGATGACGGATTATTAAGGATGTTGTAAAGACTTACGTAATCCATAAATATAGCGAATGCATAGGTTAAGCAGTCTATCAAGCTTGCTAAATAGTTACACAGTTAGATCAGGGTAACAAATATCAGCATAGTCTAGGACGTGCTACAATAACGCACTAACGAGGCTTTAAAGCTAAAATTGCTTTAAAAGGTATGAAATTTTTAAGACGTCTTTAAAAGTGCATGGAAGAAAAAATTTTTCGACTAATCTCACTTACATGAAGAGACCACGAAAGTGTACTCGGCATGTATAGGCCGAGATTTTTTATAGATGTTAGGTATAGAATATTTATACCATTTAAAACTATAGAGGGGGTGTGTGCAAGATTAATCTGTGATATTAATCGATTGCACCCAATAAGAATTGCTTGGGTTTTAATAGGATTTAACATGAGACCATCCATAATTATAGGCCCACGAGTTTATGGCATCCAGTCCTCATTTACCTTTTTGATTCCATCAATTATGTCTTCAGGGTGGACGGATAGGTATACCGTATAATTGCAAATCATCTGCATAGAGATGGTAGCGACAAAAAGAGATTAAAGACGTAAATTTATACGACGACGACGATAATTCATTTCACCTCAAAACATATCTATATTACATAAATATATATATATTAGCTTTAGCTATATCCATTTTCAGTTGTACATTCATATGTATATATTTGTTTGGTGTTATTTTTTCTATGCCCTTTTGACAGCCATTGACAACGACAAATTCGACATGACAACTTGACACTGAAACGAATAAAGTTTTGACAAAATAAGCTTTCTTGCATTTTGTGCGAAAAGATTTTGAAAAACTTAAATTTAGGTCAATGTTTAATAGTATATGGAGTTGCTTCTCTAATGCTACCTTCAACAGGCTATTTTAAAGGAATTAATTGTCCATTTTATGATAGCGGTCTTTGCGAGCGTCCTTATTGTCATTTTCGTCATGTCAAGAAAGATTCACAAAGCATTAGCAGTGATGGAATCGAAGATGATACATTACAAAAACTTGTCTCAGCAGCTGTGCAGAAAGTTCTACAACAAACAGAAAACAGTGGAATGGTTTCACCAACACAGGTTACTGCGACGGATATAGCTAGTTTATGCAATGTGCCTGCAACTTCTAAAGTCAGTTATAATCCTACTCCTATATCAGAACTCAACAAAATAAACAGCACAGATTCAGAAAAAAACGAAGACGGTAGTGAGCAACAAAGGAAACATATACCTATACCGTATACACCCAGAAAACCAAGTGTAGCAATCAAAAGAAACACGGAAAATAATGGTTCTAATGTTTTTACATTTATACCACCGGCTAAATATTCCCCAGGGTCAGAAAGCATAAAAGTTGATCCATACACACCCAAAGGCACAACAGAGTCCTCAGAAAAATATTTACCAGGAAAGGAAACTGCAATACCAGAATACACACCAGACGAAACACAAAAGTCTCATAAACGAAATTATGTTCCATCGGATAGAACTAGTAACAAAAAGAAGATTTTAGAGTATAAACCAAAGAAAATAGCGCCTAAAAGTGAGCAATCATGTGTTACATACCAACCCACTCCAAAATCTCTGGTACCATGTTTCTCAAGTGATGAAGAAGAAATTGATGTGAAGAAAAGGAAATTTTCAAGTGACTTAAATGGACTTGACGATTTGGGCCCTGAATTTGACATTTTGGACCAAATTTTAGACGAGGAAAAAAATAACTCTGATAAGTCTTGCATTAGTTCACCAATCAAAGAAAGTTCAAAAGAAACTAAAGAAAATAATCCTTGTGTTGATAGTACGAAAGACCAGAGTAAACTAGAGAAAAATAATAAAAGCAATAACGAAAAGTTGTTACAAGAAACAAGAAAAAGTAATAGTGTTAAAGAGTCTGAGAAAAAAAGCAATTCAAAGGAAAGGGATAAAAAAGAAAGGTATTCTAAAAGTTCAGAAGAGAAATCCAGTCACAAAAAAATTAATAAAGATGAAAAACGAGAAAATTCTGAAAATAAATCCAATAGCAGTTCTAGAAGGTCACACAGTAGTTCTAAAAGTTCACTAGAAAGATCTAAGTCTTCGCATGGGGATTCAAAACATTCACGTGAGAGCTCAAAAAGTTCACGAGCAAGTTCTAGAAGTTCACATGAAAGTTCTAAGAATGAACATAAAAGTGTAAAACGGTCTCATGAGAATTTTAAAAGTTCTCATGACAGTACAAAAAATTTACAGAAACTTTCTAGGGCTTCCTACGAAGATTCCAAAAGTGTGAATTGCCATGAAATCAAATCTAAACATCATAAAAATTTAAAAGACATAAAAAAGAAACAGGAATCTAAAAGTTCTAAAGAAAAAGATAATCCTAAAAAACAAAAAATAGTTGAAGTTCTAAATTCTAGTGATGAAGATAGTAATAGATATAATGATAATGCTGATGACAGTATTAACAACCTTTCTGATTCAGATGAAGAAGATATTAATGAAGAATGTAAAAGAATATTTGAGGAATATATTCCTTCTGAAAAAAATATTAATATTGAAGAAAGTAATAATAAGGAAGAAGAAAATAGTGATGAATATTATATTCCAACTAAGAAGAGAATATCAAGAACAACTGACAAAAATATTAAAATATTACCTAAAGCACCAGTAAAACCAGATTTTAAATTGAATGCAGCTCAAGCTATGGCAGAAAGATTAACTAAAGTTAAAGAGTATCATGCTGCAAAAACATCAAATCAATCAAATAATATGATTTTAAAGCCAGATGTCGTCAAAAACTATTTTAGTGCCTCTGCAAATGGTAATTCTAAGGTACGAATTGCACATGTGCCATATGCGTCAACATTATTGTCTGCCAAGAAAATAATAACTCCCGGTAACACTAATACAAAAAGTAATATACCATCTACAAGTAATAGTACAATTACACAAACAGTAAAGAAAGGTGCACAAAGAGTGGCCCATGTGCCTAATGAAAAATTCATTGATAGACCGGGAGTTTTAGAACCATTAGCATCAAAAATACCAGCTAATATAAGATCTACCTATTTGAACATGATGATAGATCATTGCTTAAAGATATATTTGTCAGCAATAGATGCTTATGCAAGAGCACAACATGAAGAATTAACTACAAGTAAGAAGTGTTCTACTGTCCCTATTTACAAAAACTCTGCTGTGCTAACAATAAGCAGATTAAAAAAGGAAGTTTTAGAGTGTGATGGCATTAAGAAATCAGGCTCTGACTGTTCAACTCTGAAAAAAATGCCGCAAAATGCTAATAAAACTAACTCTACTGGTTCATGGAGCATTGAAAGTAAAAATAAGAAAAACAGTGATGATTCACACCAATTTACTGGTGCACAATTATATAAAAATATATCAAAGTGGATTTTAACTGAGGAGCAATTGAAAGAAAATGGTTTTCCAAGACCACATGAAAGTGGTGAAAAAGGCAGAGCCATAATACATGGTCAAAATAAACAGAAACCTCCTAAAGGCTTTATAAGAACTTGTTGTAGGTGTAAGAAAGATTACACTGTTGATAAAAAGGGTTTTCCTGCAATTAAAGAAGAGTGTATTTATCATCCAAATAATAAGTACAGAGTTAGAGGAGAAGTTCGTTATCAGTGTTGCAGTCAGGATGGAACTTCTGATGGTTGTTGCATAGCTTCGAATCATGTTTATGAATATGTTGATTTTGAAAATTTGAAAGGTTTTGTTAAAACTCTTCCTTCGGAGAATATCAAAGAAGATTATGGTGTTTATTCATTAGATTGTGAAATGTGTTACACTACACATGGCTTAGATTTAACTAGAGTTACTGTAATTAATTCTGATTGTAAAGTAGTCTATGAAACACTCATAAAACCTCTTCATCCAATTATTGACTATAATACAAGGTACTCAGGAATTACAGAAGAACAAATGATAGAAGTTAGAACTACATTATTGGAAGTTCAAGCAACTTTACTTACCATGTTTAATAGTAAAACAATACTCATTGGTCACAGCTTAGAATCTGATTTTAAAGCACTTAAGTTGATACATGACACAGTTATTGATACCAGTGTCTTGTTTCCTCATAAAATGGGGCTACCATATAAAAGAGCTCTCAGGAACCTGTCATCTGAATATTTGAAAAAAATCATACAGAATTCAGTTGATGGCCATGACAGTGCAGAAGATGCTACTGTTTGTATGGAGTTGATACGTTTTAAGCTAAAAGAAGATCTTAAAACCAGATGATATTTGTGAATGTGTATTGTTTTGTATTAAACAAATGATACCTAATTGTGTAAATAAATAATGCATCTTTATATGTTAAGGTATGTTTATATGGTGAGGTTGGTATGCATGAGACATCAAAATAAATACAGAAAAAAGGCAAAAACATGTTAATTGACTAGTGTAACAGAACCGCTTATCCCACGGTGAAATTAACAATAATAAGTAAAAATTTAAAAAAAATCAATCAATGTAAATTATTTTTCTGATTGGAAAAAAAAGTTTTCTTCTTGTTTCAATATTTATTTTTTTCAGATTAACAATTTAAATATTTATTGATGACATGCAAAAATGTTGTCATTTGTCAAATAATAAATCTCAATAGATACATAATATTTTTTATAAATAAAAAATGAGATGTTTTTATGTTCCCAGAACTTTCTTAGAGAAGGAAGTCTTTACTTCTATAAATTTTAATTACTTTATATAAATATTAAAATTAAATCATATTAACTATATAGTAATTGCCTTATTTAGAATGTTTAAGCCTAACAATTATTTATTAACTTCTAAGCTATAATAATATGTTGAAGTTAATTGTATGAAGTTACTATGTAACAATGGGTGATGATTTTTATTTCTTCGATGTCCAATAGGTTATTCGGTTTTAGATGTATGTGAATTATTTGTTACTTAAAACTTCTGTATTAACATAGTACAATGTGATATCTTTATCAGTTATATTTGTATCAATTGAAGTTTGTTAGACTCACTATAAACTGATTTAGTTAATGTTGATCTTGGAATATTTGTGGGTCTTAAAGTTTAAACGGTGAGGAACATTTAAAAATTTTAATAAAAGGACAATTTAATTTTCCAAAACAAAATGTTATTAGCTGTTGATAGTTTGACGTCTTCTGTTTTTAATGAAATAAAAATATATCACATATACATTCATAAATTTGCTACTTTTATAGCTATAGTGAGATATGTTACGAAGTTCAATGATTCTTCTAGTACTGTATAAATACGTATCCTCTTTCATTAGCATAACAGAAGTCACCTCCATGTTTCAGTCTTTTTAAGGTGTTCGGGATATTTGTACAAATAAACCTCTACAATTTATAAGCCTAAGTAAAGACTGGGATAGACTCTAGAGTATGTACTTCTAGTATCTATGTTATTTTGGTCCAAAGATCGTATATGAGTAATTAGTTTGGCCCAAAGAACCAATATTAATGGCCATCTCTTATACATCTCGATATTTTGCTGGCATACTGAGTAGTAAACTTTAAGTACCTACTGGGGGATCTAGGGTTTTGTTTGCATTTTCAACCCTCCCTCCCCCTTAGTGATATTTGGTGAGGAATTAAGACTGCCCCACTCCCCCCCTATAACACATGTATTTTTTCGATAATACATACACAAAATGTGATATATTACTACACCCTTCCCCTCTCCCCTGGTGATATTTCATGTTTTTTTATGGACGTCCCCCCTTTCAAACCTCACGTGATTAGTGGACGGCCCCTTATATGACAGGAATAAATTAAAAATGGCGTCAACATTATATTATGAGGGTGCTTACACAGGGATATTACACTTCATACTTCATGTATATTATTATACAGTGTTCTCTGTCTAATATAGTATTTGCAAATATAAATGGTAATTTTATTTTTCAGCTTTAATTTTTATTGATTCTTTACAATATTTATAACTGTAGTAGATATTTTATTTATTAACATGGTAATCATATATGTATATCCATATATGAAGGACGTCTTCAAATAGTTAATATTATTAAAAATTATAATGAAAGCATCTATTTTACTTCGGCAATCATCTGTTCTAATATTTTTGGGTAGGTGATTTAAAAAAGTTTTTAATTTCAAATGCCTACATGTTAAATTGATTAATTAACAATATACCTATTAAGTTTCTATGTTTTACGATATGCTAAAAAAATCGAATTTCCTAGTGGACGTATGTTACGGTGAATATCATTTAAATTATTTATTTTTTGGATTACGTAGTATTAGCTTTAATCATGTCTATATATAAAAATATGTATTACTTAACTATAATAGTAAAAGATTATTATTTTTTTATCTGTGTATAATTATTTCGCCCATATAAAATCTATACGTTCATCTCCTTTATGCTAAAACTTCGCTGACTGTATGTCAGGCTGTACCTATTTCATGAACCATGATAGTTAGAAAGTTGAAATTTTTACAAATATTTGAATTTGTTTTTTTGTAATATGGTCCCCTTTAAATATCACACGAACTGACTTAATCCTAAAGTAACCAAAGTAGGTAGCACTATTATAGACAACCACGCCATTTATCTGTTCCAATTGCATCTTTAAATCATTCAAGAAACCGTCAAAATAGCCATAAAAAATTTCGACCCAATTGGTTCAGTCGTTTAGAAGTTATGAGAAAGAAATAATTATGCAAGGATATTTTTTATTGACCGTTTTTCTATTACACGTTTTCAATGAAGCATTTCATCATGTTTAGCAGGGATAATGTCTTCTGGTACCTAAGAGTTTTTCAAATCGACCCAGTAGTGTTGGAGCCCATTCAATACAAACGATTAAATCTTTTTTCTTTTTAATATTAGCGTAGTGATATTGTACCTACGAAAGAGGCAGCATAGCTATAAGTATTATCCTGTTATCCAGCATTTCTATTAATAATATTCAACTAGTTTGTAGCAGGACGCCTTATTTTTTCTTGCCGCTATAACATTTTCATTTTCGTTTATTGTTTTTTTAAATTACCAATATCTTCATGTGGGTTTAGTCAAAACAGAATTTATATTTTCCATCGTCGGCACTTGGTGGAATTCCATTGTATATGCACTTTTAAAACACATACTTGTACTTGTGGAATAGTTGCAAGTGAGTGTTTTAAAGGAAATAGTGCGTAGTCAAAACAGTTATGCGGAGGATTATCTTCTGTGTGCATAGAAACAAGCAAGTTTGATTTCAATTAATTGCTAAATAAACGTTTAACGTGCTCAAAAACTTGCAAGTGTACTACTTGCATAAAACTTTTTGAGCATTCGATTAGTTCGACCACCTGTACCGCACAGAAACGGTTCCTGCAGCAACGCTTCTGCAAATATACCTACATTAATAAAATAAATTCATAAGCAAAAACAACTTTTTAGAAAAAGCTTTTATTGTTTTCCGAGTTGCTCTCAACGAGCCCTTTCATTTGATACTAATATTTTAGATGTAAATTCTTGTTCTTCCATTTGATAACCATGTTGTAGAAGTGCTTTAAAATAACTATTCCGCCATCTTATTTGGTCCACCATAATGGATTTAGAATGACGTCACGTACCTTATAGTACATTGTCAAACTAAACGTGTAGGTATACAAAATTTCAGCTCAATTGGATGAAGATGTTATCTACTTCAAGATTGTACTCTAAGATTCCACCCGAACGTACATACTTACACACACACACATATATATGTGTGTAATAAAAGCTTTTAATTAAAAAAGAAATATGCGTAGGTATTTTACTATAGGTAGGTATCTACCCATTTCTTTACAACTTTTGTATCTAATCTCTTTTGCCAATAATAAATTATCCCTGGATAAATCATACACAAATTGCTTAACTCCAAATTATAAGATTGTCTTATAGGCGTAGTTTACGAGGGTGGTCCGATAAGTACTTAGCCTACAAAAGAAAAAATCCAGCGATGCTCCAACTTCTTTAACCCGTCTGAAAAATAAGTTTTCTGGAGGTCGGCAAAGTAGGCTTCTGTTGCGGCAATAACCTCCTCATTCGACTCAAATTTCTGCCCGGCGAGTGATTTTTTCAATTTTTTTTTGGGACAAAATACAAGTCGCACGGGGCCAAATCTAGAAAATACGGGGGATGAGGTAGCAGCTCGTAGCCTAATTCAACCAATTTGGCCGTGGCGAGGGCGGAGATGTGAGACGGTGCGTTATCGTGGTGGAAAAGCACTTTTTTCTTTGCCAAATGAGGCCGTTTTTTTCGCAATTCGGCGTCGAATCGGCCCAATAATTTGGCATAGTAGACCCCTGTAATCGTTTTGCCCTTCTCTAAGTAGTCAATGTAGATCACAACACGTGCATCCCAAAAAACGGTGGCCATCACCTTTCCGGCCGATGGGACAGTCTTTGCCTTCTTGGGAGCATTTTCGCAGGGTAAAGCTAAGCTAAGGTAACAGCGTTAAACACTGCTCTGAAGTGGTCTCACGGTTACGCTTGTTATCCGGAGTGAGCAAACGCGGCACCCATCGTGCTGACAGCTTTCTCATACCCAAAATTTCGTGCAGGATATGACCCACGCGGTCTTTTGAGATGCCTACTGCCTCAGCTATCTCGCGTACCTTCAATCGGCGGTCTGCCAAAACGAGGTCATGGATTTTTTTTACGTTATCCTCGTTTTCGGGGCTCCTGGGCGTGGTTCATCAAAAAGCGACGTGCGACCATGCTGAAATTCGTTAAACCAATTTTTAACGGTCGCCATTGAAGGAGAAGAGTCACCGTACACAGCATCCAAGCGTTCTTTGATGTCGTTGCGCGATTTCCCTTCCAAAAACAAGAATCGAATCACTGACCGATATTGCTCTTTTTCCATTTTTCTGAAATCCGCACAGACATCAGCTATCACACGCGATAAAAACAAAACTACTAGTCCGATTCGGCTGAAATTTGGAGAGTAGTCGCTACGATAATGTATTACACGACAGTAAATTTTTCACGAGATACTGGCGCCGTTAGGCTAAGTACTTATCGGACCGCCCTCGTATAATACAAGACATAGACATACTTAAATAGGTATATACTCGAATAAACCTAATAAACACTCATATCCGAACATACACGTTTTTGTTCATCACACAAATACCTGTCCCAGTCGGGATGAACCCAAGCCTCGCAGTTGATCAGTGGTGTTAAGCGAGTACGCTTGAACAATGGGGCGGTATGTTAAGAATGATGAATATCGTCACGCCTGTATCTACGAAATAGTAGGCAGAGGTGCATACGCATCCATCATCCAAGATAAGCCAGCGATATTAGTTTCTAGAATGTGACAGGTGACACAAATCCCGGGTTTCCTTACGATTTTTTCCTTTACCGTAAGAGCAATCAGAAAATGTACTTAAGTTAGAAAAACTCATTGGTACATGTCGGGGTTCAAACCCGTGACTACCGAGGGTAACAATATTTTTTTTACGGTACCTACCTTGTCAAAAGTGTAAAAACGCGTCCTTATTACTGAGACTCCGCCGTATTTCTTTCTGTCACCAGATTGTGTCATCTACTACATATAGCTAGACCAGTGACTCAGCCTTTTTTTGTTGCGGCACATATTTAACGATTTCAAAATTTGGCGGCACACAAAGAAAATGATATAATTAAATAATATTAACATTATTATAAGTATATTTGCAAAATTTTGCGGCACACTTTTGAAATTTGGCGGCACACAAAAGTGCAGCGGCACATTGGTTGAGAATCACTGAGCTAGACAGTTGAAATTTAGATGATTTATGTTGCCGCTGTAACAACAAACACTAAAATACAAAATGAAGTAAATATTTAAAGTGGCTCCTTTACAATGGACTACCGGCCCTGACCAATAGATGGCACTTTATTGAGATCGAAGTATAATAAGAATGATTATTTATAATTTAGTTCTATTCATGTAAATAGATGTTGATGCTTTAAAATGTATCGCGCAAGCTATATATACTTATATGTAACCACGCGTACGACGTGTTGTTTTTATAGTTGATGAATATGGTACGGTACCGTTCGTGCGCGAATCCAACTCGCACTTGGCCGATTTTTTGTCCATAAGCTTCCTTAGTATCGATGATGCGTACTCGTATTAAAGGTACGGGTAAACTAAATGGGATTTTGATTAGTAGTTATTGAAACATCGAATAAACCAAAAGAATAATTTATCTATAACTCTTTATTATATTGTACATCCCTTAAGGTTTTTTTTCAAGGCTAGGCTACAGTTACAATTTTCAAAAAGAAAATTTGGCAGAAATTGAGGTTACAGCGTAAGTGACTTTAAAAAATGAATTGTATTTTATCCCAAATTGTCGATTAAAAAAAATACATTTAAATTCTACTTTAAATACTATAATATATTAGTAGTTTGAAAGTAGAAAGGCGTATGTACCTGAATTCAAATATATCCTAGGCGAAATATTTAGAGCTATGAGACGCATTTTCATATTGCTTATTTCATTTTATTGTTAATATTATAGTTTCATTAGTTTCTATCTTTCTTACAAAACTTACAATGTTACTTTAGAAGTGCAAGAGTTATTAAAACAAGATTTAAACTAAGTTTATTTTACTAGAAGAAAACACACATACCCACACACTGGGTATTAAGTTTTATAATGTAAAAAACAAAAAAATCATGATATTTTAGATGAAAATTAATTTTTGAAAATAAAATATTGCATTTAAAGTAGGTTTAGCGAAAGTACTATGTCGAATTCGATTACGACAGAAAAGTCAGCATGGCCATAGATCTTAGTCTGTATAAAATAACAAATTGGATAAAAAAAACAAGTGCAAATACTATCATTAAACTAAGGATAATAAATGGAGATTAAACTTCTAACAAAAAGCTGTCTTGAATATACAGTTTGTTAATTGTTTTTAGATTAGGCTAAACTTGAGTCAAAACAAACTGACTGTGAGAGTGAGATAGCCAGCCCTAAGGATGAGAGAGATGTTACATATCGCAGGCCGATTTTAGGATTGTAATCTCCAGATAGTAACTTTAGTTTTAATACTACTATAATATTCCCGTTCCCACTAAACAGAATAAAAATTCCGTCACTAGAGAGCATATGAATATCATTAATTTGATCAATAATGAGAAATATTTACTTTTATTTAAAATCATTTTGTAAGGTTATTATGAGGACACTGCACTTATATTTTTCATAATTTGTTAGTAATTTCTATCCCTGATTCCTGGTGAAACTCCATTTATAATTATAAATACATTTACACAACTTTAGTAACTATATTTATTTTATTGTTAATTTAATTCCGGTGTTGTGGAAATGATTTTGCAATAAATCCAGGAGTGGAAGAGATAATACACCAAACTATAAATACAATATTTTTTGTGCCATTGTGAAAAAGCAAAAGTTTGAAAAGTCTGACATAAATTTTTTTACAGATCAGTAGCTTAGTACAAATTGACTAAATTTTTGTCCTTGTTAAAGTGAAATTTCGTTCTAAACACGATTTTTTATTAAATATTACCAACCTTTCATAGTCTTGCAAGGCATATAAGCAGACAAATTTCTTGGTGGTAAAATATACATTTAGCCCATAGACCATGTTAACCGTGCATCGCCAAATGAAAGCAATGATGTTAAGCTTTTGGAGTCGAAAAATTTAACATCATTTCAGATTTTTTTAATAATGTCTTCCAGACGCTTTTTGGCAACTGAATTTTGAAAATGTCGATGTGAGAATGGAACTACACTACCGTGAATTTGACCAGTTGTAAAACATAATTTAACATCTCCAATAAAAACACAAAAATGACAAGCAACGTCACAATATCTGTGGTAATAGTAACCTGTGAAGGTAATAATGAAAACACAATTGTCTCACTTTACTGGTGTTATGACGTCACAATTAAAAACACTAGCCTCACTATCAGTTATAACATCAGTGAAATGTTGGACTGATTGTTGCCATCATTAACTTCCAGAAAACTTAAGCTTATAATGTCTCCTTGTATAGTGAGTATCCTATAATTTTTAATTTACAAATATAATTTAAAATAATATTGGATATATTTCATTAAAAGCATAAACATTACAAATTTATTACTTTGTACCATCAAATAACCTAACCATATTATGACTTAGTAAAACAGAAATGTTGTGTTTTTTAAACATATATACTATTGAAATAAAATTGCTTTTGGTCATTATGGTAAGCACCCTGATGGATAAACTTTAATAGAAAACGGTGTTTAGGGGTTGCACAATGAAATAAATTCAGCAAACAGAGCCTACAAATTGGTTTGATGCTATTTAATATATTAATGCTTATATAAGAAGAACGGTAACAATTTCAAAAAATAAATATAAAACAAATGTTAAAACACTGTTATAATAATATGTAATAAATGAATAACAATGTTGTGAGATTTCAAATATTTCAGTACAGAATTGGACGTCTCAATTTTTACAAATGGAAAACAGAAAAAAACTCAGACTTTAATTTTTAACAACACTTATTAAATTCAAGTGAAAATGACGAAAGTGCTATTAAAAAACAAATGTTATATATACAATGTTTCTTAAAAATGTTTTAAATGTCTAAATTACTAATCATTTGACCAAACGCTTTTTTGACATACTTAATAGTTACACTAGGGATTGGCTTGCAAAGCTGACAAAAATAAACACAGCTGATTACAAAATATTGTTAAAATGTTAATAAAAAGCAGTCAGCTGATACACATATGAGCTTTGCTTCTCAGTTGAGAGACAGTTTAACATTAACATAGATTACTAAGATTCTAATAACACTGTAAGTGAATAACAAATGAGCTGCAAAATGGTTTAATAATGCTCAGTGATATTTTTATTTCCCTTTATATCTCACAACAAATTGATAGGTCAATATAGAAAAAAACATTTTGAATTTAAAAATCATTAACATCTATTGTTAATCTGTAAAAGCACACAAAACTACTGACATTTTATTTGTAAATATTAATATTAAATGTACTATCTTTTATTTTATTAAACTATTTGTAACCTGTGAATGTTAATTAACATGTCTTATTATTGAAATTACAGTGATTAATACAATGGTAATGTGTCTGTATGTTATAAAATTTAAATTTACACACTCATTCCATAAATCTGTATGGAATATTAGAACCAAGAATGGCAATGTCGGTCTCATATACAACACGGCTTTGAGATATCCTCCAATCTCCGCTAATCAATAAATGATTGTTCTACACATGCTTTAACTCGTTTTTCATATTCCCTCCGGTTTTCTTTATATAGCTGTGCTGCCATTGAATTTGCTGGTGAGTTTGGATTTGGGTCACTAAGTAATGACTGAAAAAAATACATATATTGATTATGTTTATGAAATAATCCCCACTAATATTATTAATGCGTAAGTAACACTGTCTGTCTGTCTGTTACGCTCTCACACCTATATCACTCAACCGGATTTGATGAAATTTAGTACAGAGATAGAGTTGACCTTGAGGCAGACATAGGCTACTTTTTAGTCAATTACATTATTGCGTAAAGATCTTTACGCAATAAGTATATGAGTCGAAAAAATGTCTGCCCTTTTAAAGTTGTCTGTGTTATTAAAATAATTCATGTGAGCGAAGCGGCGGATGGAAAGCTAGTTTGTAATAAGTTACAGAAATCTCCCATAGCTTAGCCACTAGTAAATATGGATTTTGTGTGCAAATTCCCGCTATTTATATTGGAATGTTCTTGAAAAAGTATGCTGTGCAAGTGCTCAATAGCTTTATCTCAAATAAACATATTATACATGTCATCTAAAACTATGACTTATGTCTCGAGCATACTGTCTGACTTTGAAATAATCTGAGTTCAAGATTTTTCATGTTTATAAAATATTCCATTCTAGAAGTGAGAGAAGAGAGCAAGAGAATCTTCTGGATAATTTGATTGTGTATATAATACAGTCCTGTCTGTAAATCCGATTTTGAGTTTTGTAGCAAAAAAATTTCAAACAAAAAGTGATTTTGCGACATTGTAAGTATTCAGGCTTTGCCTATGCCTATTGCTAAGAGATTTGGATTTTTAAATGATTGTGTAATACATTTTAGTGTAAGAAAATACTTGCATTAATGTTTTAGTCCTGGCTGTTATTGTATTATATTAACAAAGATATTTTTAGGACCCTAGCACATTACAATACATAAACATTATATGGTATATTTACTGAAAATTTTGGGAAGTCAAATAAAAAAAATTTGATCACATGTATATAAAAAAAAAATATTTTGTTATTAAATACATATTTATACAAAAGGCCATCCTAATATAGGCTTTGTAATTTCTAACAGAGCTAATGATAGGTTACATATAATTTATTAATAAAAGTCTAGGTTTAAATTTACTTTAAATGCTTGTTAATATATGTGTAAATTAACATATTGCACCCCTAGTATAAGGACATAATAAAAAAAATAGATTTTATATTAATGGTGTTTAACAATTATTCTGGATTCTAAATTACAGCTATTTTTTTCAAATAACATGCTTATTATTAAAGCTATGATTGTGAAATTTGACAGATTTTTCTTTCTGTCAGTGCTAGCCTGTAGAGAATAAGCTTGTTACTTGAAAAAAAAGCAGCTATGTAGGAATCCAGATTCTTCGAACTACATTCACAAAAAACCTACCCTACTTAGATTATGCCCTTTTATAGATACTAAGAGTGTAATTTTATTAAATAATTTTTTTTTATAGTATAAGACAGCGAACAGGCACACGAGTCTCCTGATGGTAAGAGACAACCGTGGCCTATAGACAC
>DVZL01002424.1:0-15508 GCA_018236625.1 Lasaia peninsularis
ACCGCCTTACCTATTCCTGCCACAATAGCGTCAGTGCTCGCCATTGTCGTGTTCTGGTTTGGAGGGCAGGGTAGCCGTTAAAGTTACTCATGCAAAAGGCTTACCATCAGGAAACCCGTCTGCTTGTTTGCGTTCCAATATTATAAAAAAAAAAGAATTGGATGCATGCATGTAACCAAATATGACTAATAGTAGCTGCTTACAGAAACATGAAAAGTAGAAAAATAATATCTATGTAAATGCGTGCATTTGTGTGTGTGTGATTTTTATGGAAGCAAAATACCGAATAAATTACAAGCGAAAATAAGTAGACCGTAAATGTAAACAGATAGAGGCGGCACAAAAAACACAGGAGCGTCGTGCCGACTGAATTGCTGTGTCAAAGTATTCCCGTCCTGATTGCTCTATTCTACTTCCGAGGCACCGCGTTAGCTCCACTACGTTGGCTTTTTGTTCTCTTATCGTCGATACAAGGAAAATTGGACGTAGCATGTGCACGCGGTCAGACAATTAAAATGACCATCTCGATATCGAAACATTAATATAAAGGCTGGTTAGTCTGTGATATATATCCTAGGGTACTGGATTACTTTTGTCTTTATAGCGGTCGTGTGATTTATTAAATATATATTCTATGATGATTGAGAACCGATTTTTAGAAGACTTTTAAAATTGCATTTTGTTCGTTACATACAGTTTGTTCAGGGATGTTTATAATTTATTTTTTTTTAAATGGCCTTATGAGCCCTGAAAATGCTATAAAAAGCAAAATTCGTAGAAAATATTTTGAATAAACTAATGAGGAACAGTGCAAGTGTTAAATACATAATGATTACATGAATGATGTTCCACCTGCCTGCAACGAATAATTTAAATTATATTTATAAATAACAGTTGCAATCCGTTTGTTCGTTTTAAAAAAATGCTAATATTATTTTGCTATTGTTTATGGACGCACTCTTGCTCCCCCGAGGCTTATTTGATGCCCCTTTTTTCTATTAACCCAGAAAGCTAAAAGTTCACTCACCTACTAAAGGATAGAGACGAGTATCGCGGGATCAGAGAATATTTGCGACGAAAATGCTTACTTTCTTTCACGAGTAGTTCAACCATTTTTCATATAATTTATGTCGCTATTTAGGACTACAAGTTTTAAGTAACTAAATAGTTTTAAATAAATTAATTCGTGAATGGTCTGCGTTGACTGCATTTGGAATTTTGGTTATTTACTTGGCCACCAATGAGTTTTTCTAACTTAAGCACTCTTATGATGAAGGTCCACCTGGCCGGAGGGCGCCCAATGCTACGTTTGCCGAGACGCGGTCTCCATTCGAGAACCCATCTACTCCAACGACCATCGGTTCTACGATAGATGTGATCAGCCCACTGTCACTTCAGCTCGCTACATCTTTGAACTATATCAGTCTTCTGCCTGATAATCTCGTTCCGAACTTTGTCCCGAAGTAAGATCCCGAGCATGGACTTTTCCATAGCCCGCTGAGTGACATGCAGTCGGTTGGCTAGTTACACCGTCACGTTCCACGTCTCGGTGCCGTATGACATAACTGGTAGGACACATTGGGACCTAACATCGTCGGCTAATCGTGGGTGCATATGTACATCTGCACAACACTTTCGGGAATATGGGCGTGACGATATTTTTTTATGATCTAAAATATTATATTATGACATTTAAATATTATACTTTGTGGAATCCGATGCACTAGATATATGGAAATATATAATATAGGATAAATCGGTTCACATTCACAATAGACATGCTGCGACTGTATCTTGATCACTGAAGCGAACCCCGGGGGGTAGCCTTTGTTCATTTGTCAATTTATTACACAATTACACCTCAACAATACAACGCGTCCATACGAAATTTTCCGAACATGTTAACGAACGACAGGCTTTATTCGTAACTGAAACTACGAGTGATATTTACTGTATTTGACATTAATATATCTATTCGCATCACTCACGATACCGGATTCGATTCTCGACAGGTACAGGCATTTGTGTGATGAATATTATAGATATCTAGGTGGCTATTAAATTTCTATCGATATTTATATATTATGTATTTCTATGTATTGGTATCGCTAAGACCCTAAAACAACCTTGGCTTATCAAAAGGGACACCAGACCCAATTTTATACTTATTCGAATAACGAATAAACAAATTCGGGTTTTCTCACGATGTTTTCCTTCACGTAAGCACGTTCAGAAAAGTTTTAGTTAAAAATAATCATAGGTACATGGCGGGCTTCGGAACTGAACTACCTCAAATGGAAGTCTGAAGAGCTAACCACTAAACCATCGGGGCTCTAACTAGATATAATTCACCACGTCAAAAATTTTAGTAATTTTATGTTCGTGAACATACATAAAGGAATTTTATTACATTCATATACGTTCATATACGAGTACATACATGTTTCGGGCTACTAGATATTTAAAATTTGTATCTACAGAACTACCGGACTACGTATCAGTACGGTTATCTTGACATACATTTATTATATCATTAGTAATGGGTAATCTAGCCTTTAAGTCGGGGAGGGCTCGTAGTGGTGGTTAGGAATAGGCTACACTTTAATTGCAGTAATATGTTTCTGTGTTAATCTTGACCCATCCAAGGGAGGGGATGTCATGACCCCATAGCCCTGGGTCAGCCATTGATTATTAGAGTATTAGAGTGGACATTCCTATAATCGTAATAATGAAAAAAATCAGGTTATATTAAAGTAGGAGAAATTATATATATATATAATTTCTCCTACTTTGACGCAAGGCCTTATAAGTTTTTTTTAGTTTATCTTATAAACATAACGTTGCCTGAGATTTGGTTTTTCACTTGCATGATTGCACTTGCCGCTTGGACCCAATATCGTCGGCTAATCGCGAGTGCATAAGTACCTCTGCCTAAGTGGTCGACAACGATACCAATACATAGAAATACTTAAATAGATACGAGAATAAATTTAATAAACACCCAGACTCGGAAATACAAACATCTATGTTCATCACACAAATGCCTGTCCTCGTCGAGAATCGAACCCGAGCCTCGCGGTTAGTCGATGCGGTTAGGTGAATGGTGAATACGCTAGCCATTCTATAAGACTGTTGTAATTTATGTTTTATAGACATAGGGCAATCTTGGTGACATATTTTCTATGTACGATTATGTCGGCCTAACCATAACAAAACTGTCCACATAATGGTACCTCTGCCTACTGGTTCTGGGATGTGAACGTGACGATGTTTATTTTTCTTTTATATTGGCATGGCAAGTGATAAATGCATCGATTAAATGTGAAATTTTAGTTTTTAATAGCCTACTGGATTAGTTTTTGTACATTTTCATCAAAATTATCTTAAAAGATATTTGTACTTATTTTGCCACGCTATTTGTGAAAAATTATTTCAAGATCCAGTTAAAACATAAGACATAGTTCATCAAAACCTATCAAGTGAATGTATATTTAAACGATATTAAATAACAAACGCTTCAAGCATGGGAGGTCGCAGGCGTAAGCTAGTAGTTCTATAGAAACTTCAAACACATGCAGCTAGACAATTATAATTTGATCTTTTCTGAAAGTGATCTTTACACAATTTAATCAAAGTCCAAGCGACTTTAATTTCACCGAGGCATACACAAAAACTATTAATGAAATAATGAAAACGAATTGGGCACTTACCGCCTGTAACATAAAATTTGTTGGTTAACGACTATCGTAACACTTACTTTTGCTTGTCGAACAACGGCAATTACAATATTCAGTTCGATTCCGATAGAAACAATTTCATTTGGCTCATGGTCCTTTCAGATCGTATGTAACAATGAGTTTAATCCTATTAAAACGGACACACATTGTACCAGAATTGTAGCGTGGTGGCTTTGGTCTGTCGCCGTCCTCATCGGCTCACTGCGTCCACTAACCGGAACCAGACCTTAAACAGAATTAAACATGGTTTAATTTCCCTACCGAAGCGTCGGTGAAAAAGGCTCCGCCTAGTTGAAACACAACTGTGCCGGCAGGGTATAAAATAGAACGGGAAGCGATGCGGGCGTCGGACGAAGCGATTATGCAGTCGAGAATAATGGCCGCCGGTCCACATGCACGTTTTTGTTTGTGGTCTGTGACGCGATTTATACTCGAATTTCTACCATCGCTGAAGTGAGCACAATTCACAATAATTGCTTTGAACAAAATTTCATGGCATGTAACTTTTGTCCTATTTCAGGTTTAACGTGTATCAAATGTGATATCCCGATCGAACTCATCATAAAATACTATATAAGCGGCGGTTATTTATTTTTTTAGATTATTTTTTCCTTACACCTGAATAGTGACATTAACAATCGACCAATTTTGGCAAACAATTTAAAATGTTCCGATGTAATTGGCCGAGGGTGTTGTTAGATTTAAAGCATTCTTTTTTAACATTTTAGAAAAAAGAGTGTTGAAAGTAAGGATAGTTATGGTATAGAAAAAATAATAATTAATGATGATATAATAATGAATCTGGATAAAAGCTATTTTTCACATAAAAAATCAGCTCTTCGACAGTCAAAATATTGACTTTCTTGAAAAATATTAAAAAATCTAGTAAAATCAAAACTTGTAAATATTCTTTAATTGGTGCCTCTTCGACCAATCCTTATCCCGTTTCTATATCAAACTATCTGACCCGGCGAATTTCGTACCGTCTAACAGTCAATGCATGTCTACTGTACTGTGCTACTTTTTAGCTGAACTAGGGTTTGATGAACATAATACAATTATACAAAATAAATATTAATTTGGATAGATGTATAAAATTATTTTATTATAGAATAAATGTTAGAAATTGTTTTCGGAAATAGAAATTTACATAAATATTTTTTTATGGACGCACGCTCAAAAATGTTAAACATTTGTCATTATCTCTGTACGGACGCATAAATATTTGAGGAACTTCTATGTATCTGCTTAATGCACTATTCAATCTTTTTAATTGATTAAAAAAAAATACACGCAATGCATAAATGTCAATCATTACTTACAGTATTTGACAGGATGAACCACAAATGTTTGACATGGACTAAACATTTAATATTTAGAGTTTGGCTACCTAATCAAGAACCTAACAAGGACGCCAGTTTTCACAACCAGCCACAGCCATGTAACCTCTGTAACCCAAAAACGAAACCAAACTTAGAATAGGTCGAATTCGAATACACGAATCCAGGTTTCCTCACGATGGTTTCTTTCCGTCAAATCTCACACTAGCGACATGACATTCGACCTATCGATACATGACAGGTATCGAACTTGGAATACCGGAGTAGAAATCCGAAGCGGGAACCTATAGACCACCGAAGCTCTTTAATTGGTACTAAATTTTTATAAATAGAGCAATCCCTTATGTTTTATCTTCTCATCTGCGGCGGCGAACCACAGTTTCCAGTCTCTGTAATAATCAAGTAAACACCCAAAATAATTTACGACGATCGTTAAAATTTATAAATACGCCTCAGGCAAATATTGGTTCAGATTTGTCAAATCGTCTTCGTAAATAAACGGATTATATTGTAAATAATTCATTTTCAAAGACAGCATTTCTTTTCTTAAATTGGTTTGTTTTAAAACCTCAGCTTGTTTTATTTTTCTGTGCAGGGTTTCCTTTAGAATCGATTGAATGTATTGTACTTAATCCGGACAGCGGTCTGGTAGCGTAACTTTTAATAGCCTTATCGGACTCGGACAGGCACTCTTCCCTCACTCGAAGAATAAGGCGATATATTTTAGCATGGGGTAGGTTCATTGCCTCGAGTTTATTCACATAAAACAAGCCTAGTTTATTCGGAACTCTGTGTGTTATGACTATGAATAAGTTGACGTTTAGCATATAACCTATTATATTTCGATTTCGTTTACCATATCTTTTTGTAACTTTGAATACGGCGTGTATTATACACGTCATAACAAAATCACTAGAAAATAGTGAGTCTATTTAATATTAAATGTAAAAAAGTATATTTTTGTTTACACTGTTTATTTGACTTATGCTCGCGAAATTTTGTATTTTTGTTTTATTTGTAAATCTTAATTACGTAATGGAAGATGTTCAAAAGTTGATAAAAACATCACGTGACAGAGAACAAACCTAATTTATCTTCCAAGTGACCTTCGCACTAAAATAGTGACCTCATCAAACTCACAGCGCACCCTATCTACTAAATCGCAATATTTGTAATATTAAATAGAAAAATAGTATTTTAGGACAAGTAAGATTGAAAACACCCACAACTTCAATAGAAACACACATACACATTAAAGTTATTCTTTTCTTTTCATCCACATGAAATAGGATTTTAACATTTATACGTGTAGGTTTACCGTCAGACTGGAACACTGACGTTATATTGACTTAATAAAGACAAGTCACATTTTTAGTGACTAACAACCCGTCTCAACTAATCTATTATAATATATAAAAAAAAGTCGGGTTGGTTCAAACACTTATAACTCGAGATCTGCTGAACCAATTTTCATTGTTTTTGATTAGTTGGATTTGTCTCCGCCCTGAATAGCAGAATAGATCTTAAAAACATTGAAAACTAGATGACTAAATAATTATGAAAACTGAATCATTTTAAATAAATGATTAGTACGTCTAACTGTAAGTAATACTTGACATTTATGCATTGTCTGTTTTTTTTTTAATCAATTAAAAATGTTGAATAGTGCATTAAGCAAATACACAGGAGCTCCTCAAATATAGTTTATGCGTCCGTACATAAATAATGAAAAATGTTTAACGCTTAAGAGTGTGTTCAAAAATTTATTCTATACGTTAACGAAAAATTATTTTTTATTTTTTTTATCCTTTTTCTGTACCTATGTATTATTCATCATAATAAAATACTTTTATATATCTATCCATGTTAATATATATTTTGTATAATTCTATTATGTTCATCATAACCTAAATTCAGCTAAAACACAACATGCATTGACTTTTAGGCGGTACGAAGTTCGCTGAGTCAGCTAGTTTTAAATATTTTGAATGGTTATAAAACGCACCCGTGAACTGCGCCACATGAATAACTAGTTTTTAATATTTTTGCATACTTATCGCTAATCGACCAGTGAATTCGGGAAAAGGGTTTAAAAAGGTTCGAAGTTTTATGAACAAAACCGTAATTGCAATTTACATGTTGACGAAAGGGCAGATAAAAGCTGGGATTAAATATTTTAAGGGATTTCAAAATTGTATATTATCTTCGTCTGGACATTCAGCACTCGCAGCTGTCCGCTTCTTTGTCTTCGCCAAGTTCCAAAGTTTCGGTGCTGTAGGATTTTTTATATTAAATATGTATGTACCTCTGCCTATTGACAACGACAACTCGTAACATAACCATCTCGAAGAACAACCGGCCTAACATCAAACATCTCTGCCATAAAACTGCTTAATGAATGAATGAATAAATGAAAACTGTATTGGACACCAATACATATTATACATTAGGAGAACATATCATTATTCTTATAATAGATAAGCTTATGTTAATTGTAATGCAAAGGCGGTCTTATCGCTTACAAAACAAGGACTTGGAAATAAATTGTATAAATTAGGACATTGGTGCTAAAAGTCTATATGCAATACATATAATAATTGTAAAAGAAATAAAATAAATACGCACATATTCAAATACATAAACTAATACATTATTAAATACACATACTATGTCTTCATGAAAATTGATGATGATTTCTGATAATGGGCTAAATCATTTATGGGCACGAATCGTACAAAAAAATACTAAACCGACCATAGTAATAAAGTAATGTTTGTATAATCTGCATTGTACGTTATTGGCAACAGATTTGTCCGTCTAACACTGCACTGACTTTACGGCTTCGGTAAAAGAGTTCACTGCCGTTAAATCTGCCATAAACAATAAAATTTGCATTTATTGGTCGTCGTCAGTGTCGTAAATTTAATGCCAGCGAGCTGCCAACGACATTTTGAGTGAATGTCTACTGCCATTATACCGGAAACAACACAGCGAATAGTGGCCTTCCCTGAACTCTCTGATGTGTGATAATTGATATCACCAGTCAATTAAAGTCGGTGGCGCCGCCGCTGGGGCCGCGGACTCCTGGCCCTGCTGCCAATTATTCTCATTTGTTCAACCATACATTCCACACAGGCTGCAATAAAACTGTATTGAAGTGTAGTCGCCACTACTACCCTGTCATTCTGGAACATCTAATTGGGTTATAATTGGAAATTGCATTTAATAAACCGTCCAGTTCAATCTTCAACAAAATGCAAAGTCCTTTGTGAACTTGAATGAATGAACTCTATTTATGCACCGTCAAACAGGTTCATGGTGGTAATTCTTCTGCGCTCTTAGTAGGGGTTTAAGTAATTGTCATCTTCTTTAAACGTAAGTTGAAAAAAGAGATAAAACTCACAAGTTGAATAATTTATCGCGGTAGCAATGTTCTATCTCTTATTTCTTTTATTGGAAAAATAGAATAATTTAAATAAAGTTAGACGATGTGCGTCAGGATCGGCACCAATATTACACGTATATTCTTTTGACGATTTTATTTTTAGTTTGCAGTACACAAAAGATGGTCTCATAATCAAACAAATTTATTTTTACCAGGCAAAGACAAAAAACTTTTTATCTAAGGAAACTATATAGACATAAAATTGGAAAAGGGTATAACATAATATATAGTACATAAATTAATGGTTTTTTAATATCTAACATTTATATTTAGAAAGGCAAACAAGCAGATAACAAAAAAAAATTTTTTTTCGATATTAAAAAGGGGGTTTCTAATTATTTTTTGTTTTTATTTATACTTTTTATATGTTTATTAGCGATTGCGCCATCGATTCCAAATGGATGGATGATTCTAATTTTGCGAGAAAGATTATATTGTGTACTTCATTGATGATCCCATAATAGTTTTCTGATAGTTTAGCACTACAACAAAAACGTAAGGTAACTTGTCTTGCATTTTTACTGCGCTAAAATTATTTTATGAAATACCTGTCCCGTAGAGTCTTATGATGTTAATGATACGTCAGTACTACTTACACTCCTAGAATATTAAACTCTAGAGAACTAGTAACAGCACCAAAGTTATGATACAAAAAATGTTGATAAGGTACCCTGGTTAACATATGTACACTTTAGCCTCTTCCGTATACTGTCTTAGAAGAATAATGAAGCACTATTGATTACTACGTCAGTGCTTTCTAACCTAGTATATGTAAGGAAAATGTTTGCAAATACCGAGGTACTTAACTTGGACTCTATGTCTACCACCTAACAACAAGACCGACGGCGTCATTACAATCCTGATGTCAATATTTAAAAAATCCGTCAAGTGCGAGTGGGACTCACACCCGAAGGGTTCCGTACTATTATCTATGAAAAGGGCAAAAAATCACGTTTCTTGTACAGGAGCACCCTTTATACATTTAATTTATTTTGTTTTTAGTTATTTGTTGTTATAGCGACATCAGAAATACATCATCTGTGAAAATTTCATTTGTCTAGCTATCATGGTACAGCCTAGTGGCAAACAAACGGACAGCGGAGACTTAGTAATGACTGTTTGGGTACGGAACCATAAAAATCAATTCCTTGGGCGATATCATAATGAACATACTTTTTAATTACGTTTACTTTGGTATGGACGAATTATTTGCCGTTATTATAATTAATAATCGCAACTAGTGTTAACTCCACGTCAGATGTGATGTCGGACGCGCCCGTGTATGAAATTATCTGTCCCGAGTTATTAATGTCGGATTGTCTTTAAAAGTTATTGTTGTGGGAACTGTGTCGTATTGGAGTTTTATTTTATTTGACGTCGGGATGCGATGAACCCATTGTCAACTAATGAGAATCTATTGATTAAGATTATTTTACTTGTTTGAAAGCTTGCTTAAATAAACGGCTTACCTATTTCTATGACCATAAAGTATGTACTCACCGTTGTCGTGTTCCCGGGCTGAAGAGTAGACAAGACTAGAGACTTTACGTACCTAGGATTTCCGTGATTAGACAGCCGTGCACCAATAATATCTATGTTGTCTGCACTTGTTAGTGTATATTTTGTATCACATCAGGTCGGTAGGTTGGAGTTCTGTAATGGATCACCCGGGTTGACTTACGATGGTGTACAGAAACCAAACCGCTTGCAGAATGAAAACCATGACGATGTTTGTTGAAATGTCAAATGGACATTAATTAATGATAATAATAATATTAAAGGTATTAAGGGATATTTTCACTCAATCGGTAGGTTAACTGGCCCGGAGTTTTTACCGTTAAGTTAAACATTTCAAGGAAAATGTTGGAAATGAATATTATTAAAAATGTATACATTTTTATATTTGTAAGTCCCTTGTACATTTTAAAAGGAACGTAAAATATTTTAACTGCTTTAAATTATTAAAAACATTTCGCCACAGCTCTCGTTTCACAATTAGAAATAGTGGAAAAGGCGAATGGAGAGACCAATAAAAGATTTAAATAAAAGAAAGGAAACTCGTCGTTTAAAAGTGTATCCATAAGGAGTAAAGTATCGAAAAGGGGATAATGTAATGAAGTCGAGATGGCTGGGTGTTGGGTAGCGCGGGGCAGAGTGGCGCTGGGGCACAAAGGGGCAACGGAACCGGATAGGACCTATTGCCGGCAAGTCGGTGCCGATAACTCCGCCGCAACCGACGCCTGCTCCTGATTTATGTACGACATCTCTTCTTTTTAATGAGTCTAGGAAGATATCTCTTCGAACATATAAATTTCACGCGACTCGCCAAAATGCCTCCGATATCTGCAGTTCCGTTAATCTATCCGAGTGAACCACGAATATAAGTTTTGCTTATCTCGAATAATGGTCTCTATCTACTCGATCTGTCTGTTTTATTTATGGTCGTGTTTTTCTTTATACGCTCCTTCCAATTTGTGGAGAGTGAAAGGGATTGTTATGAGGCTGCCATGTTTCATAGCAATAAACATGTGTATACAAAATAACATTAACAATTTCTCGTGCCCCATCTCCTTTCGCATTTCTTACTGTTGTTTTCTTGCATTGTTCCTTGTGTTACACGGAGTTTCCCAACTATTTCGATTTAGTTTCCTTAGCTTGCTGGAGTTCTTGGAATTTTACTTTTAATAGGTTTAATTTTGTTATCTCGCAACGAGTGAACAGTAGAAAAGCTTTCGAAAACAATTTTCATTATCAATCTTACTTAATAATGGCTTCGAATCAAAACATTCAGGTGATCGTCTAACCTTCATTGTCACAATCTATTTGAATAATATATCTATTTATTGAGTAAACTGTAGAGGACTTAATTTCGTATATCAAAGATATTAAAAAAATAAATGTAGGCGACTAAAAACAGGCAGCAGAACGAATTTCTTTCAATAGTTTTGTCCGTCTGAAAAATGTCTATGGAAATTTAAAACTCTAACCAACAAAATTTCTGATCTAGTCAAAAGATACATATTCAGATCAATATCGATATGATTTTAAATCGACACAATTGAACTACACGTTTAATTACTTTTTCTTTGAGTAAAAACTGTTAAGAAATATCTACTAACTAGATATCAATTTCTCTTTGTTGATCCCGCTCCACTGTGTAGAAAAGAGCATCTGCCTCTTTTTCTTGTAGCTCGTAAGAGACGGGCATATGTTAATTGGGTCAGTATCAAAAAGATCAGTAGTAGCAGATCATTGTGCAGCAACTTGCCGGGATATCCATTTACTTACCTATTTCTGCTGCTATAATGAAGCGTAACCGGCAGAGTTGCATATAAAACGTAACCCAGCTTCTGGACGGCGACGCACCTATCTACAACATCTATCATAGTTATATAGTACTATGATAGTTGAGCCAAGATTCTGTGAAACTGACGTCTTAGTATAGAGATAGGAATGAACGTGGAGGAAGCTAGATATACAAATCTCTGCCTACCTCGGATGAAAACTGGCGTGAAGATATGTGTGTACTTATATTTCATGGTTGAATCAATATCAGAAGAGTATTTTTTGCGATTTCCGTGTCTTATATAAAACTATATGCGAAGTACATAAAAATCTATGTTATATTTTTGTTCACTCGTGCGTTAATTCGACTATTTCAATAAAGCTCTAATCAAATGCTCGATGTGATATCATTCGATTATACCACATAGGAAAAATATTTCACGTTCAAAAATTTCACGTACAATTTTAATTGCGCAACTAAAAGGTTTAACTGTTTCGCTTTATAATCACCTAACTATAAAATCGGCTAATATCCGAACAACGATGGACGTTTAAACATACACAACGGTTGCTATAGTCTAGGGATGTAACGAATATTTACATTCGCATTTACGAATATTCGTATTCGCGAGTAACGTTTGGAATTTAGTTCCAACTAGATACATACACTGGCCAAAAAGTTTACAAAGAAGTATAAAAACATCAGTTTATTTTCATACTACTTTGTCAATTTTAAATATAATTTGTTTAAGTTAACTTTGTTTATGTGACTTTATACTATATCCTTGGTTCCTGTTCGATTTACGATAGCTATGGAAAAACGTCAAACCTATCAAAAATTTTCTCACGGTTTCTTTAATAAAACAACATTTCATACTAAAATAAAAAAAACACATTTAGGTACTTTTTTATATATCACTTAAAATTGAAAATTAATTTAATAATTTATTTAATTTATTAATTTAAATTTATTTAATTTTTTCAATTAATAGCCGACCAGTAAAACAGCATCTTCTAAAACTTTTATGCATTTCTTCTTTTAAAATATTTTTTTTCTTTTAAATACGTGGAAATTTATTAAACGTCAACATTGAAAAACATAGGATATGTCAAAATTTTTCGATTACTCGATTTTATTCGAAAGTGTGAATACTTGATAAAAACATTCGTATTCGCATTCGTGAATAATCTAACATTTTTTACATCCCTGCTACATACCCCTCGTTACGGACACCGAGTGCCGTTCGTTCTACGTACCTAGTGCGTTCATCCTGCTAAATTTATTGCCGCTTTTATATCAGCAGTTAGAGAGAAGTCCCCTTTCGTATCAGACCGCGCGGAGCCCAGCTTAGTGAAGTCGCAATTACGTTTTACTGGCTTTGACTGTAACGTTGGTGACTTTTGCCGTCCATCGAATCGTAATGGAATTAGCGTTCGGGCGTTCTTTTAATTTGTTCCCTATCCTTCTAAATGAATCTTTAGCCAGAAGTGTCCGCCTCTTTGCTAAATGCTAGACCAGATGGCCTGGCCTTATGTTTTATGTTATCAAATTTTAGTACTGCTAAGCTTTTTTACCAAATTACTAATCACTATACGATATTCGCTATTGATTGTCTTTCTAATTACATAAATATAAAAACGATCCAATCGTATAACTTTCGTCTTGCAAAGACGAAGATTTCTATATCTTCCAGCTGAGTGCAAAAAAATGTTAGCCGAAGGTCTTTATCCTTTTCTTTATATAAGGTTTTATTTTCCTATTTATAAATTATTTCAAGAAATTGTATCAATAAAAATATGTCAGAAAGCATAAGTTTTTTTAAATACAAAAGCCCGTATTTTATTAACTTCATTCAACAAAGCAAATTTCCGTTATTGACAACCGACGTGACATGGCGACTTGGTTAATAATCTTTCAATTGTTATATTATGTCCCTTACTCCTCGCTGCAATTGAACGGTAACATGTTACGACTCCGAGATCAAGGACGTATTAAACAATTAACATGGTACTATTTTGTCACTCGTTTATGATTATTGTCATTTATATAATCATCCCTATAAATTTATTACTAATAAAAATCAACAAGCTGTAAGCAAAAGCAGGCAAAGCTGCAGACATGATCTCCTATTGGTTTAATTAAATCTGATATAAACGATTTTATACAATAAGTAAACAAGAAAACCATAAAACTTATGCCGCAGTCGGGGAAAATTACATACGTTTTTGAGTATATTTAATCATACGAACTTTCTTTTCGCCAGGGCTGTAAAAATGTCCTATGTGGCATGATGCATCACACAAACTTTCCTCCCAGTTGAGAGAAAATACAAAGTATCATCCTGCACTTGCATTGATTCGTATTCATAATAAATAAAATATATGCGGAGTGGTTCAATGGGAACTAACTACATTAGGTTTACAGGCTTATGCATGTGCTGCAAATTGCAGCGCGTGTAGTGCATTAAAAATAAGGCTTACGACACCTGCACGCGCTGGTGCTGGGCTCATCTAACATTCATGCGCTCGCACTCGACGCCCCTGTTGCATCTCACCTAATAACTAACAAATATGATGCCATTTGTCTCCCTGTTTTGTATAAACACGTGTTTAGTATACACGCTTGGGACCTCGTCTAGAAAAAAAGTTGGAGTATGGGTGTATATCAAATAAAAAAGTTCAAAATTGAGTGTAAATTGTATAAAAAAGTGCGAAAATTGGGTGTAAATGAAATAAAAATTACAATTTTCCTTGAAAATATGAAAAAAGGACAATAAATTAACAAATGTTGTAACCTTACTGTGACACCTGAGCAATTCTCATTTTTTTTGCCAATAACGTAATTGGACCTGTCCCGTGACTTTATATACGTGATTATTTTTTTTATCAACTAATACCTGATAAAAGAATTTTTAGCATATAGTTTATCTATTAATACACACAAAAAAATAGAAAGTCTCTATAACTGTAATATTTTATCTAAAATATTGATTTTGTTGAACATTGAAAATGTGAATGTGAAAAAATAAATCTTCAACCTCAATTATTGTAATCATCGCCAAGGAAACCATAAGGATTTTATGATGTTTTAATATAGTTTGACGAGTTATATATCGCAACGTTTGAAGGTAGTTTACTTATATTTTATAACTAAAAT
Organism: Lasaia peninsularis; assembly: GCA_018236625.1. Taxonomy (NCBI): domain Eukaryota; kingdom Metazoa; phylum Arthropoda; class Insecta; order Lepidoptera; family Riodinidae; genus Lasaia; species Lasaia peninsularis. The sequence continues at coordinate 14,965 of DVZL01002424.1, forward strand.
TAACTATTAGTCTTGTCCCGGAAAAAGTTCCAAAACCGAATTCCTGTTTGACTTTTGTTACCTGTTTTTAAGTTTGGAAATCCTATAAAACTACCAATGTTATTATTATTTTGGGCGTTGGAAACATAACAAGTTCTGTAAAAGTCATCCAAATTGATTTAAAAAAATATCAGTGGCTATTCTTAATCGTAAACCGTAAAACGTCGATTGTGTTCTCAGCGGTAGTCCACCCTTTGTTACAGCTGTAAGATGGTAAGTTGACTATATTTTAAAGATTTTTTAATGATTTTCTTTAGATAAACTTATTATTTATGTGGATTATTAACGAAAAGGCTGTAATTAAAGTATAACTATGATTTTTCCTCTGTTAAATCTTTTTTCCACTTGTTTCGTTACTTCTTGTTTTGTTACTTTAGTGCGGTAACGTATAAAGGGAAAATAAAATAACAAAAAATATAAATGTAAAGCTTTGTTTACATATTCCGCAGCTAAACAATATGTCAATTACCGCTGAGAAAATGGAAAACGACGCTACAGAGAAAGG